>JAJHUR010123429.1:12718-22942 GCA_027495735.1 Lutjanus campechanus | reverse complement strand
ATTGAAAATCTGACACTCTTAATAAAAGGTTGTTAAAATTGGCCCAAACTTTATCAGCTGCAACATGAAAGTGATTTAAACATTAATGCATCAATAATTAAAATCAAATAATTTAACAAATGTGATTCTGAAAGTGGCCATTCTGCATTATGAGTACTTTAACTTTTAGTACTTTATGTATGTTGTGATGCTGATAATTCTGTACGTTTACATTACTGCCAGTGGTAGAAAGTAAAGTATATTTTACTTAAGGTGCAGCTCTGATGTGTAACTGTACTGGAGTATTTTATTTTTCTGCTACTTTATACTGTTACTCCACTACAGTGTATAATTTACACTGTACAGTTATTTTATGTTTCTGTTTTCGTGAAGTTTAATTATACTAACAGTGCATATTAATTTTTATTAAATTGGGACTCAGTAAGTGAAGTGTTTGGAATGCATTTATAATAATAATACACAATAGCCTGAGGCCCACAGTCTGGAAAAAGGGGATTTGGTAAAAATACAGAGAAAATCCTTGAAAAACACGAACCTTTGAGACCTGAGTGCATCAATGAGGGATTTATTTCAGCACCACGGACAGCTCCAGCTCTACACTACATACTAAATATCTGCTATTAATAGAAGGTCCACTGCTTTTGGACAAAAGAAATTTATGGACTTAACTCTTCTGAACCAACAGGACACGATGTAAGACACGAGGACATGTGCTGACTGATGTCCACCAAAATGCTAATTTTAGAAAACTACGGCTAATTAAACTTAACTAAAATCTAAATCTTTACCAAACATTTTAACGTTTACTTCATGTTTTCTGCTCACTTCTGAGATGAGTTATTTGTAACTTGTTACTGAATCTTTTGCTTCACTCTGAGTTGCAGCTACTCGTCTGCAAACAAACGATTCTCTCATGTCACTGTGGTGTTGTGACTGTTTAACAGTGTGATGGAGGAAACGCCCCAAAGTTGCTTCATTTCCTAGAAAGTAATCACCGCATTCATTAAGCGGCTGTAATTGTACTATTAGAAAGCTGAGAGTTCTCGACCCTCCAACAGAGCAGAACAGCTGTAAACATCAGTAACGTTATCGACATTTAACCACATGTGTAGCATCGTTGTAAACCAGTAGGAGTGAGGTCAAGTCAAGACAGTTTTATTCATATAGCACCAAATCATAACAGAAGTTTTCTCAGGGCACTTATCATAGATAACAGGCCTAGACTGTAGTCTTTATAATAATACAAGGGACATGAAATATTGATCAAATATTGGTCTGTTATTTTGTTATGTCACAACTGTGTAATTTGAAAAGAGGCTCCTATCCAACAAACAATCAGGAATATTCTGTTGACTGGGCTGCTGTCATATTTCAAGCTAATTTTTCAACATTTCCTCATAGCTAAACAACAGAATAGGTTATTTGCCAATGGCTCCCAAAATTTATGTATTTGTTATATGACAAAGGCTGCACCTAACGATTATTTTCACAGTTGATTAATTGGTTGATTATTTTCTCGATTAATCAGTTAATAGTTGTTTGTTTTAAAATGTCAGAAAATGGTGAGAAATGATGATCAAGTGTTTCCCAAAGCCTAAGATGATGTCCTCAAATGTCTTGTCTTGCTCACAACCCAAAGATATTCAGTTTCCTGTTAGAGAGGAGGAAAAGAAATCCCTCCACTCAGACAAAATAATATTTAAAAAAATAAATAAATGAATTGTTGTTGCTCTATATATGTTCATTAGAGAGTACCAGCGACAGGCTTACTGGGCCTTCATCGTCATTGTAACAATAATTAACATGTGGTTAACGTCGTGAAACGGTCGGTTTGGTAAGTTTAAGCACCAAAAATTAATTGGTTAAGTACTTAACTTGCATGTCTATGTTAAAATAAGTCAACAATGATGTTTGGTTTCACACAGGACACAACCAGAGGTCTCCTGGAGCACATTTCCTGTTCTAGATCTTTGCCAAACAGCAGACAGACACAGTTAGAGACTGGTGAGCTGGTGAACATCGTGCAGCATTTAGCCTTTAAAGAGTCAGATCATTCCCACTGGAGGTGGTGGAGTCCAAAACGGAGCTAAAAAAAAGAGTCAATATTGGACTTAAACGCACCAGGAGGACATAAAAACAACTTCAAATTGATTAATGTTCCTCTGTAACCGCTGGATGTGTAAATAGGCGACTGTTTGCCGACATGTTTACCACAACTTCTAAAAGGGGATAATACGTACATGTTGCATTTATAGTTTGTTCTGCTGCCCCAAGTAGTCAAAAAATATTATTGTGCTGCTTTCATGCAGCGCAACATACTGCCAGTCTACAAGAGCTGCTTGGGTTTCATGTTTTGTCAATATATATTTATTCTATTATATTTTTCTTTTTTGCTCGTCTGCTGTACGAATTACTTTGACTTTTAATGTTAGCAGTATTGTTTAGTGTCACAATCTTTTAATTTATGCACACAGATCCGCTGATCCAAGTACACAAATTACTCATGTTTTCTCATCTTTTTTTTATGTCTCTGTGAAACCAGCAGGAAATTCAGAAAACTTTTCACATGAAAACTGAGTTTTTACCTTTGACAGCAACATTTTAACCAATTCTAATCACCCACATCTACACAGACACGTTTTTAGCAGAAAAATGGTCACGTAGGTGGTTATTATGACCCATATTTATGTTTATTGTTTGGCGGTGACCTCTTATGGCCATAGCAATTGTGACGAAAGCAAAGGAGGAAGTCAGTATGAGGAGCGAGAAAGTCCACATTGGGAGAAGGTCGAGATGGACGGATGTGTCAAACACACCCAGACTTAAATCCAAGAGACTGCTGTTTGTGTCTCATTTAAAACCAAATGTTAACGTAAACTTATTTTAACTCACTTAACTTACTAAAACACTTATTTTAACCCAAACCCTGATCTTTTCCTAAACTTAAACAAGCTGTTTGGTGCCTAAATGTAACCAAACTGTTTGACAAAGTTCCTGTCCTGTATAAAATGTTTATACTTTCATGTTTTAAACTTTTATGAAATTTCATTGGATTGACTGAAAAGATGAAATGATTAGTCAACTGTTTAATAAGTCAAGCTGAAAATGTATAGTTTGACTCACTTTTCAAGCAAAAAACATGAAACATTATGTAGCTCCATCTTCTCAAATGAGAGAATCTGTTTCTCTCTGTTATATCATTTGAACTGCGTGTCAGACTCCAGCGAACATATTTCAATATTTTCTGATGTTTAGAGACTTAACATTTTTTCAATTAGTCCAGAACTGTTAGACGTCACCCTCGTTTCAGTCACCTTGCTTGATCGAGCACTTTTCGCTCTGACTCAGACGAGCTGAGTCTGAGCTCAGACTGTACGAAGGAAGCGTCGACAGCTGTTAAAATGCCTCTCATGACATGAAGCTCCGCAGCTTCGTCAGCAGGAACGATTCAGCGCCCCTGTAAATGAAACTGACGAGCTGAGAGTTGAACAGGAGGCTGTCGGGTTTCCTGCCCAGAAATATGAAACTCTGGATCTGTTTCACCTCCTGTTCTGGGTCTGACCACCTCGGGGATGTGAGGAGAGGATGAAGCGAGGGTGTACTGTGGTGACCTCTCATTACAGCAGACCGGCTTTGTGTCTAAGTCTCTCCAGGGAGCTCTTCTCCTCCTTCCAGGAGGTCTGGGTGTCGACTGAGGTTTATTTTTTCGTTGGTGTCGATGGAGAGGAGGACATGATACGTGGCTGCCTCTGTGGTTTAAATTAGGCTGATGGATTTAAACGTTTATCTATAAGAAAAGCTTTTATTTCTGATCAATCTGGATACTGATCTGGTCTGAATACTTCCTCCACCACTGACCACACAGTCGTCCTCTCTTCCTGTAGTATCTCGGGTTGTCTTCCATACACCCACTCCGTAAAATCTGCCGAATCTTGAACAGCTCGGGCACAAAGACATCCGGTTCACTCCATAAATATTACCACTTGGCCACTTCTTAAAAAGTACATATGTACTTTTCTGGAGTCAAGGAAATGCCAAATACAGGATCTGGTGTTATTCTGGGTTTGTTTTCACAGCTTTAATGTTGTACCAACACGCCTCAGTTTGGCACTGAATTATTTCAAAGATTTTATTCCTGGTGCTGCAGCACACACATAAACCTTTACACATGAGAAGGATGGATCTGTCTGTTACAGGTCACGACACATCTACCAAATATTCTTCTTTATCACTTTTGTCAGTCCACGTCTGAGGAGAATTTTCATGCTTTTGAGCTGATAAGTACTTTTTAGCCATGCTCAGACTGAAATATCTCAACAACTATCAGATGGACTGCCATGAAATTGTGCATAAATAATCCCCAAAGGATGAATCCTGCCAACTTTTCCTTTAGTGCCACCATGAAGTTTCTTTTAGAGAAATGTCTCATAAACTGTTGGGTGGATCGCCTACTCTGGTATAATGTTTACCAGCGATATCTTTTTTCCAGAGGGTTTTTGCCTTGTCCCACCCTATTGTGCTACAGTTGGCTAATACTACTTTGCTGTGGTTGGTTAGCACTCTTTGGCTAAAGCTAGCTTTAAGCGCAAGTCCCGCCTGGTTGTGTCGTGAGTTCACGTGTAAATATCGACAGTTGGGAGAAGTTTATGAAGGAGTTTGTGGTGGATGAATGGGAGCTTTCACCCAGGAGATTGGAGTTCATGTCCTGTATGAAGCTAAATGTCGCTTAGATGATCTATTATTTTCAGTTTTTTAAAAATTACTACAGTTTTCGGTTGCAGTTTTAGGCAAGAAAAGTACATGGTTAGGTTTAGGCACCAAAACTACCTTCCAACAGTCTTGGAGGAAAAAAATGAAACCTTACCACCTTAGTTTAGCATGTTAGCATGATAGCATTTTGTTATTATCACTAAATACAATTTAGACTGATGGGAATGATGTTTGGTGTTGGTTTAAAAGTGAACATTTTTGCCATGTCCGTGTTTTTCCTGCAGGATTTGGCTACTTTTGAAGTGTTGCCACAGGATGATTTATCTGTCGCTGATTGGGTGAACCAGTTTTGCATGCAGACTACATTAATAATATCAGGACACATCTGTATTTTAACAGATTTTTTTCATTTATACCTAAATGCTTCCAAACTGACTCCAGATAAGCACACACACACACACACACACACAGATCTGGCACACATCACACACCGCCCACATAAACACACAAATGCGACATGCCTAATGCTCTCTGAGTGCTCGTGCTGGTTTTTATTGACTGCTGGGCTGGTTTTTATCTGTCATTGGGCTGGTTTTGTCACACTGACCTGGTAACTGTGACCGACTATTTAAAGACATCGATTGGCGTTGTGCAAATAATAGCCTGATGTCACTTTGGACCCAACACACTAGGAAACAACAGACAAATTAATTTTATGAAAGCTATCTGTGTTTAACTCACTCATCAGCCACACCTTTCTTTAGATTATGTCCCAGTACATATACATTCTGAGTAGTCAAAGCTGTAACAAATATACCTATTGCACATACACGTTGGAAAAGAGGTTGGTTGAAAAGAGGTCTTAGACATTCAGACCAAATATCAGCAAGTTTTCAATGAGAAATTAATGTTGAAAACCCAGTTGGTTCTCGTTGGACAAATTCAAATGTTGATCTGATGATGGTGCTGCATGAAAAGTTAACAGATCACCAAAGTTCATCTGCAGGGTAACATGAATGTCTGAACCAAATTTCAAAACAATCCGTCCAATAGTTGTGGAGACATCTCACTCAAAACCATAAATGTCAACCTTGTGGTGGCCTGGAGGAAAAGTCTTAGGATCATGACAATCAATTTAATAGATTCTGAGATATTTCAGTCTGGATCAAAGTGGTGGACCGACTGTCCAACAGACAGACAAACCGTCCAGTAGAGCCCTGCAGCTTTCACGGAAAAAAATCAAAGAAAAGATTCCCATCCTGACTATTTTTGTGTGTGTTTGTCTCTCAGGAACCTATCAGGGCCAGTGGCTCGGTGGGATGCGTCATGGCTATGGCGTGCGGCAGAGTGTACCGTACGGCATGGCGGCCGTCATCCTCTTCCCTCTGCGAACGTCCATAAACTCCCTCCGCTCCGAGCACAGCCACGGCCCTCCGGCTGTGCTGGAGGACGGCTCCGCCACCACGCCCACAGACGGGGTGGTGGCCGGGCTGGCCGGGAGCCCTGTGGGGCGAGGTGGGTTCGCTCTGACGGCTCCAAGTGAAGCCGAACGCCAGAGGAAGAGAAAAGGCCGCTTCCGCCAGTCCATCCTGAGCGGCCTGAAGCTGCGGCGCTCCGAGTCCAAAAGCTCGCTGGCCAGTCAGCTCAGCAAGCAGAGCTCCTTCTGCAGCGAGGCCGGCATGAGCACCGTCAGCTCTGCTGCATCTGACATCCACTCCAACGCCAGTGAGAGCGAACAAGGCGCTCCTGTGGACGCCACGGTCACAGAAATGTACGCTGGTGAGTGGCGGAGCGACCAGAGGGCCGGCTGGGGCGTGAGCCGGCGCTCAGACGGCCTGCATTACGAAGGTGAATGGGCGGCAAACAAGAGGCACGGATACGGATGCACCACCTTCCCTGATGGCACCAAAGAGGAAGGAAAGTACAAGCAGAATGTGTTGGTGAGCGGCAAGCGCAAGAACCTGATCCCACTGAGGGCCAGTAAGATCAGAGAGAAGGTGGACCGGGCTGTCGAAGCTGCTGAGAAGGCCGCAGACATCGCCAAGCAGAAAGCAGAGATCGCCATGTCGAGGTGAGGCCTTTCCTTTACAGCAAAACAAGTTGGGTGGTGTTGATGACTGAGTGCCAATTTAGGGAGCCAGGATGTGATTGAGGGCCACACAAGAAAACCCATGAACTTGTAGGATCTGCGGTTGGTCTCATTATGTTGTTTAAAGTCCTTGAACACCGAATACACCTGTTTGCAGATAAATAAAGTAACTGTATCTGTCCCCAGAGGCCAGATGAAGTAAGACTTGATCCTTTTCTCCTCAACCATACAGAGGTTTTGTGTCGTGGCTTTTCCGTCTCACTGCCTCATTAAACTGTCTAGTTGTCCACCGAAATTGCTAGCTTTAGCTAACAGCACCAGCGTTTGCTGACAGAATGTAATTCCAGTGACACTTGCTAGCTTTCTAAAAGTTGGCATTCTTAAGATGCTGTCTAGGGGCCACAGTTTGACGCCGTAGTCAATTGCTATACTAAAGGGTGACACTTCCTGCTGTATTTCTGGATTTTTGAAATGTTAACTCCCACTCAACCATTAGTAAAAAGCGGTGATGGAGGTTACAGCACTGATTCCATACTTTGACTACACTAGTGGGAGGGTACAAAATGAGATAAAAACCTCAAAACAACCCCCCCCCAAAAAAGTACCCACCCTTTAAAGTGATACTACACTTTCCATGATAACTAACTCAATATGTACTCACCACTATGCCGATGTGATGATAAGTGAAGATCTTCAGTTCACAAAACAATCCTGGAGTTTTAGGAGAAACAGGGTAGCAGCCTCATCCAGTACAATGGCAGTGAATGGTGACCACGGATAAAACGTTAAAAATAGCACACAAAACAAACACAAAATGTCTCCATCCTGCTTGTGTGGTGTAATCCAAGTGTCTGCAAGCCGTGACATTAAAATTTAACCGCAAAAGACGCCATTTTCGCCATATTTTTAGCAGAAATATCAGCTGTTGCACATAGCCGGTAAGATGTAAACATGGCGTCGATCTCGCGAGACTTCGTATATATCCTAATGGCCGCACGTGCCGAAGTCACGCGAGATCGACGCCATGTTTACATCTTACTGGATGAGGCTGCTACCCTGTTTCTCCTAAAACTCCAGGATTGTTTGGTGAACTGAAGATCTTCACTTATCATCACATCGGCATAGTGGTGAGTACATACTGAGTTAGTTATCATGGAAAGTGTAGTATCACTTTAAAAGTAGGATATTGAAAGTGAAAGTATTTAAATCAAATGATTAAAATATAATGTACGTCCCACTGGGGGAGGGTTGTCATTTGCATGTACAGTAGGATGCATTTTTGTAAAGCCCTGACGTAGAAGATTGTCACCAAATATGGAACCATTTCTGTACCAAAATGAATGAAAAGTCAATTTCATCATACACAATAAACAAATCACATTTTAAAAAGCCCTCAGATTTAACTGATAAAGTTCTTCTGTTTATGGCTCGAAGTCGTGATTGACATTGAAGGTCAGGAGCTTTTATCAAAAGGCAGAAACATTTCAACTTCAAATGTTGATTTCAGTATCTGACTTTCACAGAATGTAACAACTCTGTAAATATCAGATAATTAAACACAAACCACATTGACACGTTTGTTTCCATGTTTTTGGTTTAGAGGTTAAAATGAGAAAGTCACAGTCAAACTGTAAAAGGCGACCTCGCAATTAAACCTCTTTACCTCTTTTCAGTCCATTTTCTGCTCCCATAGTGCTGAAACATCCAAAACAAGACAAGATTTTAAAAAAAGAACACAAAATAGTAATTTCCTGATGTGATTTGATAAAGATAAAACAGAAAGCAGGTCTAGTTTAAATCTTCATATTGACTCTGTCTTTGTAGATACAGAATCAATAATCTATACCTCTGTAGCTTCAGCCTGTTTGACTGCAGTGTTTCTACCTGTCCTGCTCAGGATGAGCCACGCTCGTGGGAAGGCGGAGGCAGCTGAAGGAGTGGCGCAGAAGGCCATGGAGGAGTGTCGACTGGCCCGGATAGCTGCCAAAGAGCTCTCCCCCTCCTTCCACATCTATGGGAACGGTGAGCAAGCAACAGCTTTACCTTCAGCTCAAAAAAATAAAATCACACATGCTGCTTCTTGTATCATCGGTCAGATTAATTTGTATCTTATAGAGATGATTCACCACCAGCTCTTATATATGATATGATATAAAAATACATTTTGAGAGTCGTTAAAAACCTGCAACTGTCTCAAAACCAGCACTGATGCTCTCACAGTGATAATATACTGAATCACTGTGTACTGCAACGATTAGTCGGTTTATCGATTAGTTGATAGACAGAACTGTTATTTGATAACTGTCAATTGTTTTACTTAATATTTGCAGGCTCCAGTTTCTTAATTATCAGGATTTGATGCTTTTCTTCATTCTACATGATACTAAATTGAATATCTTTGCACTTTTTGGCTGAATAAAATAAACCATCTGAATAATCGTCTTGTGTCGTGAGAAATTCTAACAGGAATTCTTCACTATTAATCGATGAATTGAGAAAATAATTAACAGATTAGTCGATAATGACAATAATCATAAGTTGCAGCTGTAAATCAGTGAATATTTTTCATATCAAATAATCAAATGTATCGCACGTCTTCAACAGCAGGGGAACCTGTAGGTCACATGAAGCTCTTTAATGGAAATGCATTTACAAATTAATTTATTTAAACACAACCGAGCAGTTAAGTTAATAAATGTGCACATGCTCAAATGGCTGATTTTACACACTGTAAACAAGGGATCCATGAATCTAAACCTGTGTGATGGATTAAACCAAAGTTTAAAGGCGAATTAATTGCTTTTTGGCCACTTGGAGGCAGCAGAACAAACAGCTCTAAATGCTGTCTCCTTATCATGTCATGACGTTGAAGTAGCAAACAACAGAGTGCCTAAGTCACGCCCCTTCCACCAAAATATGAACTATAGTCCACAGAGAGAGACAAATTACTTTTTTATCCTGTTTGAATTGTGCCATGAATTACACCTATGATGTTTGTCAATTCAAAAGATAATTTTTCAAGCCAAGACTGTTGCAGTTTGTCGTAAAACTGTTAAAGTATCAGACTGTGGAGATGCGTAATTAGAAAGACTTCGCATCCAGAAGTCATGTGAGTGACGTCATTATTTTCTCCCTTCAAAAGCTAACATTAGCCGCTGAAGCTACGATGCCTGTGTGTTTTTTGCGCTGGGATGTAGTCACACATCTTACAGTTGCTGGTGACGTATACTGGGTGAGACAACAGACACGGAACCAAATTAGCATTCATTCGGCACTGTGTTTCTTGTCAGCTGATCAAAGGGATAGTTTAAACTTATTTAAGTGTGGGTGTATGAGATACTCATCCACAGTCAGTGTATTACCAGTAGATGGCAGCTGACATGTCCCTAGTTTGGAGAAGCATCAGGAGTACCGCTGTAGGAAGC
>JAJHUR010123429.1:0-12698 GCA_027495735.1 Lutjanus campechanus | reverse complement strand
TGTTGATTTCAGTATCTGACTTTCACAGAATGTAACAACTCTGTAAATATCAGATAATTAAACACAAACCACATTGACACGTTTGTTTCCATGTTTTTGGTTTAGAGGTTAAAATGAGAAAGTCACAGTCAAACTGTAAAAGGCGACCTCGCAATTAAACCTCTTTACCTCTTTTCAGTCCATTTTCTGCTCCCATAGTGCTGAAACATCCAAAACAAGACAAGATTTTAAAAAAAGAACACAAAATAGTAATTTCCTGATGTGATTTGATAAAGATAAAACAGAAAGCAGGTCTAGTTTAAATCTTCATATTGACTCTTTCTTTGTAGATACAGAATCAATAATCTATACCTCTGTAGCTTCAGCCTGTTTGACTGCAGTGTTTCTACCTGTCCTGCTCAGGATGAGCCACGCTCGTGGGAAGGCGGAGGCAGCTGAAGGAGTGGCGCAGAAGGCCATGGAGGAGTGTCGACTGGCCCGGATAGCTGCCAAAGAGCTCTCCCCCTCCTTCCACATCTATGGGAACGGTGAGCAAGCAACAGCTTTACCTTCAGCTCAAAAAAAATAAAATAAAATCAGCTTTCACACATGCTGCTTCTTGTATCATCGGTCAGATTAATTTGTAACTTATAGAGATGATTCACCACCGGCTCTTATATATGATATGATATAAAAATACATTTTGAGAGTCGTTAAAAACCTGCAACTGTCTCAAAACCAGCACTGATGCTCTCACAGTGATAATATACTGATGATGTAATCACTGTGTAGCTGCAACGATTAGTCGGTTTATCGATTAGTTGATAGACAGAACTGTTATTTGATAACTGTCAATTGTTTTACTTAATATTTGCAGGCTCCAGTTTCTTAATGATCAGGATTTTATGTTTTTCTTCATCCTACTTTATACTAAATTGAATATCTTTGCACTCTTTGGCTGAATAAAATAAACCATCTGAATAATCGTCTTGTGTCGTGAGAAATTCTAACAGGAATTCTTCACTATTAATCGATGAATTGAGAAAATAATTAACAGATTAGTCGATAATGACAATAATCATAAGTTGCAGCTGTAAATCAGTGAATATTTTTCATATCAAATAATCAAATGTATCACACGTCTTCAACAGCAGGGGAACCCGTAGGTCACATGAAGCTCTTTAATGGAAATGCATTTACAAATGAATTTATTTAAACACAACGGGACAGTTAAATTACAATTACTTTTTTATCCTGTTTGAATTGTGCCACAAATCACACCTATGATGTTTGTCAATTCAAAAGATAATTTTTCAAGCCAAGACTGTTGCAGTTTGTGGTAAAACTGTTAAAGTATCAGACTGTGGAGATGCGTAATTAAAAAGACTTCGCATCCAGAAGTCATGTGAGTGACGTCATTATTTTCTCCCTTCAAAAGCTAACATTAGCCGCTGAAGCTACGATGCCTGTGTGTTTTTTGCGCTGGGATGTAGTCACACATCTTACAGTTGTTGGTGACGTATACTGGGTGAGACAACAGACACGGAAACCAAATTAGCATTCATTCGGCACTGTGTTTCTTGTCAGCTGATCAAAGGGATAGTTTAAACTTATTTAAGTGTGGGTGTATGAGATACTCATCCACAGTCAGTGTATTACCAGTAGATGGCAGCTGACATGTCCCTAGTTTGGAGAAGCATCAGGAGTACCGCTGTAGGAAGCTAAGCAATGTACTGCTGTGTGGACAGGGTCAGCAACAACATATATTTTAGACATCTAAAAGTATCAATATTAATTTAAGTGAACACTATATTTAGAATATATTCAGCACTTTACCTCGCTGTCAGACAGATTTTTCTGACGGGAAACTGCCCTTATATGAGGCAAATATCACTTTCTCCAAAGCAACCAAACCTCCTTGGTAAAAATGGTAATTTAACCTTGCAGAACGCCGGAGTTGGTGGTCTACTGCTGCCTCGAACTGTTAGTTTGTTTGCATTATTGTATGACCGAACTAACCCTTTAAAACACTGAAGTCAAACAATAATGCAAACAAACTAACTGATCAAGGCAGCTGTAGACGAGCAACTCTTGTCTTCTGCAAAGTATAATTGGTGTTTTTCTCAATGGAGTCGTGTGGCTTCAGAAAGAGTGATATTTGGCTTATATAATGGCTGTTCCCCATCGGAAAAGGCTGTATTACAGCAAGGTAAAGTGGTGAAAATATTCTAAATATATCATACACTTACACTGATATAGATTTTTTTTTAGGTGACTAAAATACATTTTCCTGCTGACCCTGTCCACACAGCGGTTCATTACTTCTTCCTACACGGTACTCCCGCTGCTTCTCCAAACTGGCAACGTGCCGACCGCCTTCTACTGTAGGTAACACACTGACTGACTGTGGATAAGTACCTCATACAACCCTGCTTCAAAAAATCAGGACTATCCCTTTAAGGAGCTACAGTAACACAAATTTATTTTACTGCCAAATTTTTGTCCACTTTTTTTTTGTTGCTTCATTTCCCCAAGAGACCTGAGGCTGTAACAATTAGTCACAAGTCGTGACTAAATAAAAAAGGCAGCATGATGGAAATGACTGAACTGCACTCATTATCTTCATTTAAAACCTACATAGAAACACGTCTAAGCAACTGGACTCAAAAACAGATCAAATATGTGCATTCGCAGCAGTTTACGTTAATATTTTGATCTCATAATAAACTGCAGAGGATTAATCTTCACTTCCGTGATCCTCTCGGAGCCAGCAGTGATTGTCAGCACAAGCTCCAGTTTGTATGAAGCTTTTCTCTCCTTTTGTTACCCTGCATGCTATCAACACTGACACACACACACACACACACACTGTGGACCGGTGCCAGATCACTTCATTGGTGCTATTCTCCCACTGTATTCATAGGGCTCGAATGTCAGAGGCCCAAGCACCAGGACGCCAAGGACAAAGACCACGAGGTGATCTCCACAGGAACAGACAGTCCGGAGCTGTGCACGCCGGACACCACGCCACCTGTAATAACACCTGATCTCAGCCCCGTGCTGAGCGTGCCCACCTCGCCCCCCCACAGCCCGCCCAAGCACGCCCATCGCCCCAGAAATGCTTGCTTCATGCGCCAGAGCGCCGTGGACGATCAGGGCGGGGCTGAGATCCAGGTGCTGGTGGAAGGGCGGGGGATGGATCTTCCGAGGGGCGGGGCCAACAATTGGACTGATGACATGTATCCGGACCGAGGAGGCAGCAGCCGCTCCACCACGCCGTCCCTCCTGGAGGAGCAGGAGGGCCAAATTAACGGTCACGAGCAAGCCCCCCTGTCCAACCACAAACCACGGGAGAAATCCCTGTCCAATCACAAGTCCCGGGAGCACGCCTCCTCCTACAGAGCGTGGGAGCACTCCCTGTCCAACCAAAAGCCCTCCAAGCATGCCTCTTCCAATCACAAGTCAAGGGAGTACTCGTCGTCCAATCACAAAACATGGGATCATTCTTCCACCAATCACAAGGCCTGCGAGCATGCCTCTTCCAACTACAAGCCGCAGGTGCACATTTTATCCAATCACAAGGCCTTGGAACATAACATGTCCAATCACAAGACTTCTGAGCATGCTTCTTCCAATCACAAGTCCCAAGATTATATCTCCTCCAATCACAATGCAAAGGACCACGTCTCTTCTAGCTACAACCCTCGAGAGCATGTCTACTCCAACCACCATCCAAAGCAGCACAACCCCTCCAACCACAAGCTGAGCGAGCATGCTGTAATCGACCAAAGGCTAGACGGCCTCACCGGGGGCTGGACTGCTGAGAGCACCCTTAGGTGGAGCCCCGCCCACTCACGCCTCACGGAGCAGGACGAGGAGCGGATGAATGACTATACGGTGGACATGAGGCTCCAGTGTCCGGACTCGCAGACGTCGCGGGGGCTGGGCCCGGAGTCCCCGGCCCCCAAAAACAACCGTCTGCGATCCCGAGGCCTTCGGCCGGTCAGAGAGGGATCCATGGACTCTGTACAGATGCTGGACAACCTGAATGTGGGGGCGGAGCTGGAGGAGTGGCCGCTGCACAGGGACCTCACCCTCTCCCCACCCCTAAAGTCTCAGCCCATCACTCTGGAGCAGGAAGGAGAGCATCTCACCCTCAAATCAAACTCAGTGAGTCATCGCACAGTCACAGACTGTGTGTGTTTGTTTGGATTAGTAACGAGATCCACATTTTGCAGAATTCATTTACTTGCTGAGGGTTAATTATAACAACTGAATCATCAATAATCATCAAAGGAAGAACTTATATAACAGTTCCAGCATGTATCTCTCTATAAAACCACAACTTTTTACATTTCTGTTTGTCTGCTGACTAAACAAGTGCGATACAACATGTTAATTAGTGAGCTTTAGAGGCATCAGCTGGTGGATTTCCTTTGTTTCTTTAAATAGAACCTGACCAGCCGTTTCTCCCCGCTTCCACTCTTATGTTAAACTAATCACATGATACTTCGTGTACGGATGTTAAGACTATTGTCACAATGTCAAGCAGGAAGGAGCACAACGGAATGAGATTAATGTGTTAGCGAGATATGTTGAGTCTAAAGTCACAGTTTTCGGTGTCATGAAGGTGGCTCTCTTTTAACCTGGCTAGATCACCATGGTAACTGATGCTGAACTCATAACCTGGTCGGGAGCAGGTTATGTTCAGAGTCTCAGATCAGCTGTAAAAAGCGCCGCTCTGCAACCAGTTCTTCTCCTAACGAAGTTCTTTATGAGCGATATACTGTAGATATAGAGTAGATGTATTGATATAGAGTCATGGGAACCCCTGTTTGGTGATGCAGAGTTATTTTTCCTGTTTGCTTCAGGACATTTTAACACTTTACATTTACACAGCGTAAAAAATATAATAATGAAGCAACTACAGACTACATCGAATGCTAAAACTATTTACTATTTAAAGTCTGTTTTGCATTGCTGATATTGCAGCTCAGAACACTTGATTGGAAAATTGATTAGTCTGTCCCATTCATCAAGAAAAATCTTCTAACAGTTACATTCATTTTACTTTGATTTAACCAAAAACTTCAGTGGTCTCCTCGTCTCTGTCATCATGGGACAGTGTCAGACTAACAGCACTATGTTTAAATCTGCCGTATGAAGTTTAATTCTTCAATGTGCAGCTGTCATGTCAGAAATAAACAGCAGCATTAAGATCGCACTCCGTCGATCGCTAATCTTCTGTCAGCATTCTTCTTCTTCTCTTGCCTTACTCGCAGCAACTTTTTTTATATTCTCCGTAGCTTTTCATTATAACGACTTGTTCATCTTGACTGAAGCGGGTGGTTCGCAATCAGTTCACTTTGTGCTGAAGAAGAGTCAGATGATGCACCAAACGCCCCCAATTTTATGTGGCCAGTCTAAAGAGGAAGCCTGAGTTAACAAAGCGAGATGATAACCACCGTCGTGATACCTGTTAAGTCAGATCAGGGGTTTTAAGTTTTGTCGACGCAGCTCATGCAAAAAAAAGCCCAGCTGCATTGAACTTCCTTCGTAGCACAGCCCCCAGGTGTGTTTAAAGCGATATTCCACTCTTAGATAATCATTCATTCAGTATGTACTCACCACTATGCCGATGTGATGATGGGTGAAGGTCTTCAGTTCACAAAACAATCCTGGAGTTTTAGGAGAAACAGGGTAGCAGCCTCATCCAGTACATCCTGCTTGTGTGGTGTCTGCGAGCTGTTACATTAAAAATTAACCGCAAAAGACGCCATTTACGCCATGTTTTTAGCAGAAATATCAGCTGTAGACTTCGTATATATCCTAATGGAGAAAAATGCCGAAGTCTCGCGAGATTGACGCCATGTTTACATCTTACCGGCTACATGCTACAGCTGATATTTCTGCTAAAAACATGGCGTAAATGGCGTCTTTTGCGGTTAATTTTTAATGTTGCGGCTCGCAGACACTTGGATTACACCACACAAGCAGGATGGAGACATTTTGTGTTTGTTTTGTGTGCTATTTTTAACGTTTTATCCGTGGTCACCGTTCACTGCCATTGTACTGGATGAGGCTGCTACCCTGTTTCTCCTAAAACTCCAGGACTGTTTTGTGAACTGAAGACCTTCACCCATCATCACATCGGCATAGTGGTGAGTACATACTGAGTGGATGATTATCTAAGAGTGGAATATGCTTTAATAAGAAAGGATTAAATGTTAGGGAGGGGGAGGATAACAAGACACAGGTGAGGGCAATCAAGAACAGGTGAAAATAATCAGCGATCAAAAAGACAGGAAGTGAAAACAACAAAGACACGCAAGGGAAGACATACCAAAATAAAACAGGAAGTGACTATAAAAACACCCCAAACCATGACAGCTATTAAATTTTTAGCACACTGATAAAAATGTGAGTAACACAAGAGGCAAAACTAATTTTCCCAAACTCCCAAGACAGTCATGCCACAAGGTGACACACATCTAATTCATCAGACTGAAGGAGCTGCAGTCAGCGAGGCTTTAAGAATTTGTTTATTCCTTCTAATTGTTTTGAAAATTTCAATATCCAGGAGACAGTGTTGAGTAAAGTTATAATTACAGATTCCATTAAAAGAAAAGTGTGAAATAGAAATACTCTGTTACAAGTAAAGTCCTGTATTCAAAATGCACGTAAAGCCACAACGACTTTTTAACTTGTCATAAAACAGACTCAAGTTAACGATGATGCCTACAACAATACTAGTCCAGGGAATATTTATTTATTTGCATAATAACAGAAGAAATACATTAACAAGAGAAATAAATGAAGCATATTGTTGCATATTATAGGTGAGATTTTTTTTTAAAAACCTAGAGGCTCATAGAAGGAATCTCAAGCATTATAAATAAGCACATACAAAAGACATGTAACCCACAAAGGTGAGTAAACAATTAACCATAGTGCTGTTTTCTCACACGTTTTTCCTTTTTCAAAAGGTTCTGGTTCTGCGATTTGGATATTTGGAGCCCTGTTCTGATGTAACCCTGTTGTAATTACCAACATTTTGATCAGTAACAGTCATTTAAGTACATATTTTTTGTCAGTAACTGTCACGGATTATAATCAATTTATTTTATAATGTAGTTACGTAAACTTCATCGCATCTTCATCACATGTAAATAGTAACACTGATCGCAACCGACACTTTTCTAAAACTACAACCACTTTTTTAATTTAGTTTAGTTTATTTGATTTATAAAAGGACAGTTTGCAATGAAATGAGAAACACACTTGCACCAGATTTAGTGAGACGCTAATTTCCATCTGTAGTCCAACACATAACAAGTATGCAAAGTGCAACACAGACTCCAGTAAATGCAGCCGCCTAACGTCATAAAATCAGTAAGTAGACACTGCGCAGTACAAAATACAGTATGAAATACATTAACTGCCATTTGTTTAAAATGTGGTGACATCAGTTGCAGCTGTTGAGTCTATCTGCATGTTTCTGTTTGTTTCCATTAACTGGACTAACTTCTTCTTCTTCTCTCCTCTCTTTGTCTCTTTCAGGGCTCCAGCTCTATTCTGGTGGTTATGGTCATTTTACTCAATATTGGAGTAGCCATTCTTTTCATTCACTTCTTTATTTAAGCTTATACAGGTATGATCTACTAAGACTTATTGATAACTACGGTATATTATATTATTACTTACTGAGACGGACATTTCTGCCTATTCGACTGGAGCCCGCAGCCCGAGTGACGGACACAGCAGAGCCTTTCTATTGTTGCTACTGGTCTTTCCATCTCTGTTGAAGCCCGTTTGAGTTTCTCTATGAAAGCACCGTTTCCTTTCCAGATGCTTATTTTGAGCTTGCAACCATAGAAAAGAAAAGTTACAGAAAGTAAAGAGTGCAGCTTTAATCTAGCGTGGTGTACCGGGACACACGTGCATGGGTGTCCACCAGCTACTGTTAACTGGACTGGAGATGGCACAGGCAGTTTTGCCCATTTTTCCATCCACTCTGGACAAGAATATAGCAACCCTTGTTTCCTGGTTATCATGAGAACATGCTAACCAAGAGCATGGCACACACACTCCATCCTATTTACCCCTCTTTGCCTTTTAACCCTTTCCCCTTTCGGCCCCATCCACCAGTCTCTAATTCGCACTATGCGCTACATACAGAACTATGCTGCAAGAGTAGATCCATTTTAAAGGGCTCCGTCATTATTCTTTTCTTTTTTTTCCACTACGAACTACATGAACGCACACAACCATTGCATGAGGCTGTGTGGGGTTTTAAAAGTGCATTTTCTATCCCTTTAACATCACTGTTTCTGTCCTCATTTGTAACTCACTCCGTCCTGGTTATCACCTCCTGTCGGCAGAGATTTGGGAAAAATCGGCGCCGCGAC
The DNA here is from genome assembly GCA_027495735.1 of Lutjanus campechanus. Classification (NCBI taxonomy): domain Eukaryota; kingdom Metazoa; phylum Chordata; class Actinopteri; order Lutjaniformes; family Lutjanidae; genus Lutjanus; species Lutjanus campechanus. The sequence goes on along the minus strand of JAJHUR010123429.1, from coordinate 4,311 downwards.
AGCACTTCAAATCAAATCTGACCGAATCAGATGTCACGTTTGATTCCGAGACCCATGAGTCTAAACATCGAGGAACTTCCAGAATTTATTGTTAAGTGAAACCACACACAAACACATTCGCACGCATTAAAGAAATAAAAAAAGAAAAAGAAAAAAAAAAAACACACTTCACATTTACCTGCTGACATACTGAGGAGGATTCAGCCTTGCCCCTTTGTACAGCCTTGAGACTGTTATGTTATAACCACTAATTCTACTATATATGTGTATGTGTCATTATTATTCAAGTTTGTTACTTTTTTGCAGTTTGCAAGACAGAGAGAATGCTGAGTGCCTCGTATTTATTCATTTTCCGTCTCTGATTTATTTAAAAACTCCCCCCCCGCCGCCCCGACCCCCCCGAGATAAAACACCCCAGGCTAAGAGGAGACGATAAACCTTCAACATTAACGAAAGGTGACCCTCCACCCACAACCCTCCGCCCACCCCACAGACCTCTCCCCCTCCCTCCTTCCCTCCCTCTCACCCTGAAAATGGCATGCACTGTTTTGTCTCTCTCTTCCCAGTCCCCCTTTTGGACCAGTCAAAAAGGGAAAAATGGGGTTTCTACGGTGTCATTTCCAGACACTTTTTGGGCCGGATGAGATTTTTTTCAGCATGTTTGTTCAGCCTGCTCAATCTGGTGTCAGTTTGTGAGTTTCTCCCTCTCGTCTCTCTTTTATCCACACAAGGCTAACGTGAGACGTGGAGAGCAGTGTAAAATAAAAACGCTAGCTTTTAACTCTCAGTGGATACCGAAAAACGTCCTGAGTTTATGAATGATATAAAAAGAAACTCTGCTACTGTATGTTTTATACTTCGCACCCAGTGGCATCATCATGTTGTGACATCATTGCATGCCCGAGCATGCTCTTTCTTACTCTTTGGTTTATGAGGTTGTTTCGAAGTTAATGTGGAGAAAATAATGAAATGTTTGAAATTAATGAGTTTGTTGTGGTTATTATTACTGCTGTCTCATCTGTTCAGGCAAAAAAAAAAAAATGCAGTTTTCATAAAGGTGGTGAAGAACAAACCAACGACTGGGAGGGATTTATGGCCATATTGGATTTTTAAAATGATTTTTGCTTTAAAGTACGGAAGCTCTGAGAGGCAAGTAAGAAAAGAAATGTTAGATTTGTTTAGATGTACTGTGACTTGGGTGGCGCTTGGTTTTCGCTCATCTGTTCAGCAGGAAAAAACAGCGGCCTGCCTCCCTGGTCACAAAATTTCTCGTATTACAGTTAAAGCGTACACTGAAATTCGACTGAACTAGACTGAACCAGAAAAATCTACAAAGCTCATGTGTTTCATTTGCTCTCAGATAATTCACATTTGCAAATTAGTTAATTGGATGCCAGGCTGCACTAAAATATGTTCCTGAAAAATTCACATTTCATCAGCCCTGCCCAATTTGAATATTTGATCTGAGTTTTATGAGCATGGCGGCGATAATTTTGTTGACTAAAAACAAACAAAAACAAAACAGAACAAAAAAACACAACTTCTGAATATATTTAGTTGATTTTATTAATGCAATAAGAATTATATTTCTAATAATATATACGATGTACATTATATTTCATAATAATACACCTAATAATAATAAAAATCTTAGCGCCTTTGGACCATAATCTACTAAATGAACATCCTGCTGTATTGAGGAAGACTTGAAACTAGTGATTGAGACCATAAACTCAGGAGGAAACTGTTTGCTGAGCTCATTAATCAAGTGAGAAATAAACTCAAACTGTTTAAAACCAGTGGAGTCGCCCCCTGCTGGTCATCAGACAGAATGCAGGTTTCAGGCACCTCAGCGTTGGCTTCACTTTTCAGGCCTGGAAGCTTCGCCCACTGTTTAATAAACAGTCTGTGAAGCATTCATGTTTTTTTACAGGTGAGTTTTTCTCCATACACTTCAAACAAGGTTCATATATCGTGTTTGAGCAAGTTATCTAACATCACCTTTATGCTTTTCTTTCTATTTTTTGGCAGCAGATCTTTGGTGCTGATGATAGCACATTTCTCACTTTGCCTCTCAGAGTTTCCGTGTAGATGTGATGAACAACTCGGATTTAATTTTAAGCCAAAATCGGATACTCTGATCTGGTTATTTTATCTTTCTTAAATTATTTGCAGAAAATTAACTATGTCACAAAATACTGTATATCATTAATATGTTGATTCACTTTCACTGAGAGAGGATTTTATCCACATCGCTTAGAGTCAACAAACATGTTCCAGTGATGAATATTGAGGTTATTCAGTCTTACTGCGGGTGATAATTCAACTGTTTTAAGGTTTCCTGGTCAGAAAACAGACCCACAAATATCTTTGATGTTATTTACATTTTACAAAAGATTGGAGAAAGTAGCAGAGCCTCGGTGTTGAGGAGTATAATCATAGTGGGAACGTTACTATGATGATGCTAAAGGAAGAGTTCAACACATAGGCAACACCTTTGGCTTTGGTTTGGACACAGCCAGGCTCTATCCTCCTGTTCCCAGTCTTTATGCTAAGCTAAGCTAACTGTTTACTGGCTGTAGCCTTGTAGTTAACACATAAACGCTAGGTTAGATTGAACTTTACATTCATTGTGCAGAACACAGGTACAACGGCAATGAAATGCAGTCAGTATCTAACCAGAAATCTGTCAGAAATGATTGTATTTACAAATGGGTGCAGGTAAAAATGTTATTATCTTACAGAATGTGCAGTGTTTTTGACATTGGAGAGCAGCAAATACACAGATTATATACTATGTGTATGTACATGTACAATACAAACAGTGAAAGAGTGAGCAGTGCAATATGAGGCAGGGTCACAGCTTTAGGGAAAAAGCTCTTCCTGAGCCTGATGGTGCAGGACATGAGGCTCCTGTAACACCTGCTGGATAGGAGGAGAGTAAGAAGTCTAACACATCAGGCTGTGGTGCATCCTTGATGCTTTTTGCCCCGCCCAGACAGCGCTTACAGTAAATGTCCTCAGTGGTGGACAGTTGGGTGCCGATGATCCATTGGTCAGTTTTCACCACCTGCAGGCCTGGAGTGCTTTATGGTCTGATGCAGAGTAAAGTGTCAGACCACACTGAGATGCAGCTGGTGAGTATGTTCTCAAGGACAGAACACAGGTGAGCTTTCTACAGGCTCTGCAGGAAGTAAAGCTGTTGCGTCTTTTCGATCAGGATGGAGGAGTTCAGGAACCAGGTGAGATCATCAGAGATGTGGACACCAAGGTATGAGAAGCTTGATGCACTAAAAAGGAAAATTTGGCACTTTTCATGTGAATGTCCAATCAGTGCCTATCTTTACATGCACACAATAGTCCCTTTTTTTTGCTCTTATTCTGAAAGAGACAATATCCCTGCTAAGCTGTTTACATGTCTAATGAAACTTCCTTTAATATTCCTGTTTACATGCAGCTGTGCATACTATGGTCATGAATGCTTTTTCTGTCAAAATAATATTTTTTTCTCACATTTTCCACTGGTGGCGGAGTTGTTTGAGTGCAAACTCAGCCTCCCTCTTTCATTCATTCACTCACCTTTAAAGGGTCACCACTGTGATATTTGTGCATATCTAAAAACATGTTGATAAAGAAGGTGTGTTTCTCCCTCCGACCACAAATTTGAGATTTTCTTTTGTGCACTCGTCTCTACCCCAGTCCTGCAAACTGTTGGCTATTTGGTTTGTTTGCAGCACAGAGCAGAAGAGGTTGTGCATCATGGACTGCTGTAAAAACCCGAACTAAGATGCATATTCTGAATTTGCTGTTTTCATGTCTACATAATGTTCTTAAATCCAATGTCCAACCAGAATATACTGTTTACATGACCTTTATTAAATTCAGAATATTGCCATATCCTGAATATTAGTGGAAAACTAGTGCGCATGTGAACATCGTCACTGTTGATGGTAAATGTAGTCAATTGAAGCAATAAATTCCTCATTGCTGCTGTATTGACCAAGAAAACTGGTGATGTTTTCCTGCTCATAGAGCCGTGCAGCAGTTACCATCCTCGTCTATAGCTTTTTACTTTGTTGGCCAGAACGTAGCATTAGGTGACAAAAATACTCATCTAGCGCGCCCCCTGGCTACCCAGAGACGGAGACTGTAAATCCAAGCTGAAAGCTGTCGAGGATGAGCAACAGATTTTGCAGCAGAGGGACTCTTTCACTTTCGCTATCCGTACTGCAGCACTGAGGAATTTACTGCTTCAGTTAACTACATGTACAATCAACAGTGACCGAACATTCGCATGAACAGTGCTGAATT
>JAJHUR010123428.1:0-17767 GCA_027495735.1 Lutjanus campechanus | reverse complement strand
TCCATTTTGTGCCATAAAGCAATCTGATACAAAATGAATCTTATATAGTCTGAAAAGTATGTCAACTTATCCCAGCTCAGTGACCACCTCCCAAGCTTTCTAACCCATTACCATTCCCATGATGCTTTGCTTCTAGTACCTGCTCAGTCGAGACGAGCTGAAGAAGGAGCTGAGGCGGTCTCAGATGGCGCTAGTTTGAAGGACAATGACCCGACGCCACTGTAGCAACCAATCATACACCAGTACTGTACCTCAAGCCCCGGCCTAACACTGCAGTGTGGAGCTGCTACATCTACTTCTACTAGCCGCTGATACCTCACGTAACAACGCCAGTCACACTGCAGATACAGTGGACCTAGAGACACCAGTGGACCTACACAGTGTCGAAAACAATCATCAAGGGTTGCTTACAATTTTTTTTATTTCTACAATAATGAACTGAACTGTTAATCTTTAACAATTTGTGGCTTTTTTAACTGCTTTCCTTGTTTCCCTATGCAATGTACCCTCTAACGATCAAACTGACCACTGTGTACTGTCCATACTGTGCTTGTATATCAAAGGGAACAACAGAACCTCTCTTGTTTTATGGCAGTCCATGATAAGCAGAGTATGTGCTTTAAGGGTAGTCAAAAAAGATCCAGGTTCAAAATTTAAACACATTTACACAATGACAATTGTGTTAAGCCAGGTTCCTCAACATTATGATTTTGAAATTAAGAGACATACCTGCATGATTTGTTGCAACAAACTTGTCATTTTGGTAAAATTAATTTTCTCAGAGGACAGAAAGGGCTGAACAGGACAAACATTTACCTAACCCATGTTACTTTGTTGAAATAAGTTATATTATTTCAGAAAGATTCAGTGGAAATGAATTCTAGTGCTTTTTTTTATAAACTGAGATACAGTAGCTGCAGTACAGAAGACGGGTTTTGTCCATTAGCCCCCACTTAAAGCATCGTCATAAAACACATGCCCATGAAATATCTGGATTGCTGACACTGGTGTGGACGGAATGACTGCAAGTGTGTGATGAGAGACCCTCAACAAAATGTCCACAGACAGTCTGCAGATCAGTTTGAAAGACAGAGTTAGTGATATTATTGTCAAAGATTAGCAACCAACAACTAATCAGTGCATAAAATGCGAGAAGAAAGTTAATCAGTGAAGTACGGTGTTTGAAAGGAGCTTGAGCAGCATGAGAAAGTGGAAGTGATGTCTGGAAGTCTATTAATTTCCACCAGAGCCCAACCAGTACATCAGTAGGGCAGATTTGTATCAGTCTGTCACACATAACGCATAATGGTGTATGTCAGTCGACAAATGAAAAGAAAGTACAGTCCAGAAATAAAAAACAGTGCTGTCATTACATAGTTAGTCCACCAGAGGGCACTGACAAATGTACTAATTGAAATGTCCCTTTTAGTGCATCTTTTGGTCACAAGTCTAAATTTTTTTTAAAAACCTGCACTAATATTTTCATATTAAAAGTGTATTAAATCAATGTGTGTAATGTGGAAGGGGTTAATGATAAACTCCCAGAGAATTATCACCTGACTCTGCAGGTCCCCTTAGAGCTTTTTAGATTCTTTCAGCTCATTGTTTTGGTTTTCCAGCCCGCTGTTTTGGGCCACTCTCACTGCGAAAGACAATCTTGTTACAGTCACAGTAGGCAGCTGTTTTCAGTGGCAAAAGCTCTGATAAACAGATTGTACACTATCTGTCCAGAACCAAATGGTAGTCAGACAAAATTACTGACTAACTGGTGAACAAAGTGGAGCACTTAGCAGCTAAAAAGCCAGATATTCTTCCTCAGGTGTTGATGAGGACCAAAACACAGCTAAATGTGGAGTGAATACTTGATTTAAATGCTGGTTGTGGATGTATAAATAGGTAAACAAATTTGCCAAATTAGTTTTACAGGGTGGCAATATGCCAGTGTTCAGTTACCCCCAAGCAGTCAAAAAAATCTCTTTAAGGAATCCTTTTCAGAGATCCACTTTTGTGTTATGTGTGTGACATAAATACTGGCTGATGCACTGTATCTTTATCATATTTTGTGAACTCCTACACCAGTCACAAAAGAGTTGGTTAGGCTCCAATTTTTCTGAATATTTAACAGTTTTAACATGATGACAATATTTTTTCTGGTATCAGCACAAATGATTTCATTTGACCTTATTCTCCCCTGTTATACTGTATCAAGTACAGCACTGTACAATAACTGACTAATTCAATTTAGGAAAGAAAAATAAAACCTAAAAATCAAAAGCTACTTTTACCAACAATAAGTGTGACTGCACCTATGGAAACAGAATGATAAGGTAGAGCAGTGGATTGTTATGTTTGGCTGACAAAATAAAAGCAATTTGACCAACTGGATCCTGAGTAGTACTTAGTAGTAAAGAGCTAATGTTAAAGGATTAGGAAAGTGACCTCAGGCTAATGTAATGTGAGCACATACAGTATATGTGCTTATCTGCATTAAAACACTGGTACAATAAGGAACCATAAGCCACTGGAAGATCGTACAGCTGGACTATTAAAAAAAATCAAGTTCTATTAGTCAAAAGTGAAACAAGAAAAATTCCTGTCAGATGTGACCCTTAAGTCCCTCCTAACCACTCTCCACTCCTCTCTTGTCCTCTAATGTGACATTACAAAAAGTAAAAGCTTCTGACCCAACCTACAAGTCCTCACTTGCGCTTCCTTCTGAAAAGAGACAGTTAAGCATTTTGTTTACTCATCAAACCCCTCAGGCTTACTCCAGTCCTCAAGCTTCTGCCACAGCCAGTTAACTGGTAAGATGAGTCTTTTGTTGACTTACCTAAAATTTGCAATTTGCAAAGTTGCAAACACCACACCCATGCTAACACTGTCGGCAGGTCCTGCCCTTCAAAACCTGACACAGAAAATCCTCTTTATTCTACTAAAAGTTCTGCACACGTCAGGAGACAGAAGACTGAGCCTCACATAGAGCACCATACACACACATACACACACACCCTGTGTATCTCAGCAGGGCAGGGGACAGGAGGAGAGGGCAGGTAGTGGACGTGGAACTAAAGAAACTTCCAGACCCATCCTGGTGAGTATCTAGAATCACTTGTTAACCTTTTTTTTTTTTTAAAAACAAACAGATATTTGGTCGTGTTATTTCTACTGTGTTAGTGCACTGCATACTGCATTAGTGTAATCCATAGGCACACAGAAAGTTGTATTCTTGATGTGCAACATGGAGAAATAATCATTCATTCACGATAAAAGACCAGACAGTAGCAATGGTTCCATATGATGGGTTTTCATCTTCCAAATGTCCATTTCAAATTATAGTATAATATATATAATCTAATTGTACAGCTTCTATGTTTTCAGTGTATCAGGGAGACCACCCTCTGATCTCCCACCCTCTATCATCAGTCCACCATGGGCCAGACCATCAGCAAACCCACTTCTAACCCCTTCCAGAACTCCAACTTCCTCTCCTCTTTCAAGCGTGGCACTGCCACTCGTCCTTCCTTTGATCTGAACACGTCCCCTCGGCCGAGCATCTTCTCCACACTGAGGAGGCCCACAGTCGCCAAACCCAACGATTTCATACCCCTATTCAACGACTGCATCTCTGCTGCCTCGTCTAGAACTCAAGAGTACCTCCTCTTCAAAGACCCAGAGGACAAGTTCCACCCGAGCCCTGAGGTGCTCACTCAGGTAAGTAACTTTATTCTTCAAAAAAAAAAACTGAAGACTGCACCCTCTCAGAACTTCACAAAATTGCTTTTAAATGGTCGTTTAACATCTTTTCCTTCAATAGATCTTCCTAATGACCTACATCTCTCAGAGCGTCACCCTCAACATGACAGACACCTTCAACTGCACAGCCATGACGCCCGAGCAGCGCATCCTCCTGGGGGCTGACTGGGTTTGGGCCGTGCTGGAGAAACCCACCAAGAACCCTCGGATCCAGATCGCCGTGCAGGTCCTTCATCTGCCTGACAGGGAGGACACCGAGGAGGACGGCATCCCCCCAGAGGCCTGCAGCGAGTCTATACAGCTCGCCCAGAGGGAGTCCAGCGACAAGAACATGTACGAGAGGATGGTGGACTTCTGCACGTCCATCGGCAAGGACTGCTATGCCCTCTTCTTGTTCATGGGGAAGAAAAATGACAAGGGGAATATCTACGGTGTCCTCAGCAACAACTTTGAGGCGGCCATCGGGAAGTGCAACAAAATCGACAGAGCTTTAATTGAGAACTTCTTCAAAGGCTCAAGGTATCTCCATACACCTTCAGGAATGATGCAGGCCATTGTCACCAAGAGAGAAGGAGAGCCTCTCACTCTCATGATTAAATTCAGCTGAACCAAAGGGACTAAATATTTAATGACCAATAACATGATACAGTGATGCAGTAATAAACTCTATGTGATAGAAATGTGGAGGCTGTTGATGAGAAACAACCTTCAAACCTACTAAGATGAAAGTAGAAGGCTTATTTTCAACCTATTCCAGTTGCTGATGGTGCACCTTACATGTCAGTACACTTGCAGAGTTTTCTGCTGTTTACTTAAGAGTCCTGTTTTCTGACAGCTTCATCTAGAAACTCAAAACACTACATCTATAAACAAAACTGAACATGCATCTTTAAAGGGCTGCAAGATATTATCATACCATTTCAGGTTTTCAATGTCTAAACTAACATAACATCAGGTCTTAAGTTTTAATTGGTAACTCGAAAGCTCGGTGGGTCCCACTGCACAAAGAAAAATTATACCCAAAGTTAAAAAATAAGTGGAATTATCCGTTAAGTATAAACCATATGGTGCGTGTTTGGGAAAGAAGGATCTCAACTAAAACCAATTTACCAAAATCATTCCAATCCTTTAAAGCATCATTCTCAGAGTGGACATTTTGACTAAGCACAACTAACTAATTAGAGGCCTTTTTGACATGGTACTGTATACGGTATATCATTATAATGTTTTTCGGGATTTAAAAAATAAAACATATTGTGATGATGGCAATATTAAAAGTTGTTGTTGACAGTGTGAATCCACACTGCTCCGCAAAGCGACAACAAACATGGCTGAAAGTGAAAGTAACACTGCTATCTGCTCCACAGTGGAGGAGTTAGTTCCGAAAAGGGGAGCGACTTCAGCAGTGTGGAAGTGGTTTGGTTACAAAAGATCAGATGTACAATAAACCACGATAATATATGAGAATTGCAAGAAGGCTGTAACAGTGAAAGGGGTCAATACAACAAAATAATTCCACTACCTCAAGCAGAGGCACGGGATTGCAGCAGGGACAGCTTAACAGCTCTACTGAGTTGTAAACCAAACGTCTTTCAGTATTTTCTGATATCATTAAGAATACGGTTATAGAGCCATATCACCCACCCCTATACCTGTGTTTTTCCTACTGAGGGCCTGTGCTCATAGAGGACATTTTGACTTGTCACCCACAGGTGTAACTAATAACATTAATGATGACTACATCCTATATATTATTTACTTCCAGGGTCCTGTTGTTTTGAGTGTTTCTAAACCTGAATCAGTGGTTCTCAAACTGGAGCCAGTGAGGGGGTGGGGGGGCAAGTTATGACCAGGGGATAAATATGGATTCATGCTGACCTTTATTTTACCACAATTCAACTTGGATCCTTTTTTATTAGTTGCTTTCCCTATTATTGTTGATTATTGCAAAAATTATGAGGTTTGGGGCATGAACCTTTTTCAGCTTATAAAGGGGGGGACATGCCAGAAAAAGTTTGAGAACGACTGATCTAAAGGTAACAGAGCCATTGTTAATGTTAGGAGTTACACCTGTGCTTTCCGTGCTCTGACATGACAACATGGAAAAGGCCTGTTAGATGTGATGCACAGCAAAACCTCATACCTGTCTTCAGTCTACAGTGTTTCTTCAAAGAGGAAAAGAATCGTGCAACCCATGTACCGTGAACTAACATGAGGAAATGTTACATGGTTAAATATGTGAGTGGAGAGCCAGCATTTCATCAGTTTTATTTGTTGAAAATCATCCGTCCTGACACTAAACAGAGCTCAAAGCGGTGGTTCATCTGAAAGTGAAAGGTTAATCAGTGCATGTACCTGCATTCCAGTCAAAACAAAGATGAATGCCAAAACACTACCAAAAAATACAGGTAAAAAAACAAAACAAAACAATTGTTCCAAAGGTGCTTTAACCTGAAACTACTTAAATTTTCTTGTTTTCTTTACATTTGCATCACAAATGGCAATGGGTTCAATTGAAGGGTGAGCGTATCATTTCTGTTAGTAATGATATTCTCAAATGATAAAGATATTAATAGCATTGGGAGGGTTAGAAAAACATCTATTGTCTTCTTTATGTTCTCTTGTCTACTATGTTGTTTGAATGCTGTCACCATAGTACATCATTATACAGCGGGGCCAAAAAAGAAAAATTTATGTTTTCATCATTTATCAAACATTACTGTAACATGAATCTTAAGATCTTTAATGAATGATTGTATGAATTTGAAAATATTGTAAATCGCTCTTATTGTCACATAATATATTTCATTTAAATATTAACAAATATCTCCTCAACACATCTGACTTTGTTTTTTTAAATCTACGTTATTGTTATTGTGATGCATTGCGGTTGTTTTTCTTTTTATAGAGGAAAGACTTTTCCTCACTTGTGTGCAACAAGGTCAAAAAGATTTCCAAGAGAATTCAAAGGAAAAATGTTCCCCTGAGTGCTGATGTCCTGATCAGATCTTACAACAGCAAGACCAAAAGCTTCTAAGTGGGCTGTAAAAATGATAGTGGCTCAAAGGATGGCTATGTTGGTGTGTTGGTTAGTCCACCACTTTGGTCCAGAATGAAACATCTCATTGCCATGAAATTTAGCAGATTCATGATCCATAGAAAATGACTCCTACTGACTTAACTGTATGTCAGACTCATGCATTATAATAAAAGCACTGCATTTGGATTAAACAGTCAGAAATATAATTTTTTAAGTTGTATTTATTTTAAGATAATACTGTAAAAATATCCAAGGCAAAGGCACGTTTACAAAACAGCAATTATATCCTTAGTTTCTTGCATTATTAACCAGAGCTTCACAAAGGTACAAAAAACAACACAAAACACAGTACAATAAAAACTAAGAGTCGCAATATAATTTTGATAATTTTACTGTCTAGAATAAAAGCAACAATTAGACTTTTCAAGTTTAACTGTAAACTGTCCAATTCACATTTTTCAATTATCTGCACTCTTAATATTTCAGGAATGTTTCAGAGAGGAAATGACAAAAACTAAAGATGGATTCCATCATAGTTCATCCTTCAAGTTGATGTCCTCTTTTAGGCTTTTACGCTCGCATGTACACACAGCGGTGTGGTCGTCGGGCTGAGGCACCAGCTCCATGTCTGCATGCTGTGTTGGCTGTCCTATCTGCCGCTCCGAGTACATGTGCAGCACTCTGTAGTAGTAACAGTACAGCCTGCTGGGCTGCAGCAGCTCTCTGGCCACCATCTGTCCCGCTCTGGCGATCTCTTGTGCTTCAGCGTCGTTCTGTTTGGCCCATTTGATTTTCTCCAAAAGGTCTGACAAGTTTCTTTTCACAGGAATATAGTGAGTCCCTGCTTTAAGGTGAGCATAGAAATATTCATAATACTGTGAATCCTGCTTCAGAACCAGACTGTTCCCGAGCATCAGGTAAGGAAAGCGATACGCTGCCACTGTTCCATCCACATTCACCTGGTACTTGTACTAAAAGAGGGGAAACAGTAAAACCATTTTTAATATTAAGTGTCAAATAATATTAAGTGTTAAATGTTTATATTAACTTGAGGTTATCATGGTGAGGCGGCTTAACCTTAAAAGGCAAATCACGTCAAACCAAAGTAGTGAGAAAAACACATCTGCATAAAATGAGGCACCTGCTTCAACGACAAAAGTTGCACATTGCAGTTTTACTTTTACAGGATAAAAGTAAATTATTGCATATATTAATTTATTTATGTATTATTAATTTTTCCTCACCTTGAAAAAGTCAAAGAATCCAACGAGTGGTGCTTTGCCAACATGTTTCTCCCTGTCTCTGAAGAAGAACCATCCCGTGATGCCTGCATCAAGCAGCTCAGGGTTTTTCTTGGACAGAGAGACCAGGTGAAGACGCTCCTCTCGACTGTCCCGGCCACGGAAAAATGCCCGATCGGTTTTGTTAATCCAAGGAGGCCCTGGAAGAAGGTGGTCCAAATGTTACACAAAAAGGCAGAAAAGATTACATCAAAAGGGCTCCAAGTGATAGAATTTCAAAGCAACAATTTTAATAATAATTAGACATATAATAGAGAATATTACACTGACACTGGTGGATAAAACGTGGCTTGGCTAAAGGAGTGTGCATTTTAAGACCCACGACTATCTATGTGAACAACAGGCTTACTGTACATCAATTAAACAACTTGTATATACTCCCATATAAATTGCTTTTTATTTCTGAGGGATTAACTTGTACTATGTGGACATATTAAGCCTAAGGTTTGGGTGGCTACATCTCCTGACTCATTAATTAAGTCAAATTTATTAACGGACAGTTTTTTCTCACACTAGTCTGATCAAAAGGCAAAGCCAGTCAGAGGCTAAAATCGACATACACAAATGATGACTGTAACTGAGGAAAAGTGTGAATAATGTAATAATGTAATATTTTAAGTACTGAAACAGTACAAAGAGCACCATAAAAATCACCTATTTATTCATTTGACGTAGAATCGGGTTGGACTGCTGTGATTGACGTCTCATGAAAGATGAATTAGAAAAAAGGGATAAAAGGCACACGATAAAAACACGTGTGTGAAATATCAAAATACAGTTAAGAAAGTGTACTTTTTTAGTCCCTAAAATATCCATGATTCTACCAAGCTGTGTCCAAACCTTGCATCCAGACAAAAGGTGGACATCCTGAGGCTAACAGGCTGCATTTCTACATTTTTATTACAAGTGTACCCAGTACCAGTAGATTTGTCTATGAATTGAATCTTAAACACAATGGTAGGTATAAACATTGGAGCCTGTGTAATATCTGTACAAGGTACTAGCCACTAATCTTTTTCTCACTTTAAAAGTAAAATAGGACCTGTTCTACAATAAAAAAACCCAGGATTAGTTAAAGTTCTAGTTTATTTAACAGACTGTCAACATGATTACCTTAAGAGACAGTCAGATTCACCTGAGGTGAGGTCACGTGAAAATCTTTCTGGCCAGGCTTCAAGTTATGTACTTATGGCCAAACCACAGTGGCTTTGGCCAATCAGCATCCTACCACTGGCAGCTACATGTGTGGTTTCGGTGTTAGGTCAGTAAGAAGTGACTTACAAAAAAACAAGGGCGGCTCTAAAAGAGGTTAGCATAGATACAGCATCAGTGATATCAGTTACTGAAGGAAGAGACAGCACTGAGGGCTCTTCTCAATGGAAAAGATGTTTTTTCGCTCTACTCCCGACTGGCTTTGGGAAGCGTTTGACTAAGTCATATGGTTTGTTGATCTGATTGGTGGACGTGAAATTAAAATTTTTTAGTACTGAAGCCTCAGTATTCAGCATGTCACTGCATTGCCAGAGCTATATGACCTGAATATGAAGCCAAATATAGTTTCTAACTTGAAGATGGAGCCCTTTTTCTCTTTGTTTATACTTTAGTCATAGTTGTGTTAGGTAACTTGGACATGAAGCATCTGTAGTGCGTTAGTTAGTTTAGAAATAGATAAGACTCAGCTCTCTTCCCTCCACTCCTCTCTCAAGCATCAAGGTGCAGCACGTATTGTCTTACAGTCAGACCTGTCTGTCCACACACACAAAGCTTCATCAGCACTGTTTGACGTGGAACTTGTTTGAACTACCTTATAACTTTATAGCCACTGTGACTTTATATTCACTTTTTACTCATTTTTCTATAGAAATATGTATAAAATATGTATAAAAGCTGCAGTAGTTCTATAATTGGACTTGCTCCACTGCTCTTCCATCTCTTCTTCCTTTGTCTTTCTATCCTCTCCTCACTCAGTCTGTGTCTGCAGCTTTCAGCCCAGTGAGCTGTGCATGGCTCCTCGAGTTGTCCTCGACAAACCACATATTAAACCTGCTTGATATCTCTCCGGCCGTTGGCAAATCACCAGCAAGCACTCACTGAGCACTGGGTTGCATCTCACACAACACAAGCATCACTCACGGGGTCACGCCACAATTTCCCTCTGATCGAGGGGGTTTGTCTGTGATATCCAGTTTGTCGGCAAGTGGCAAATCAGGGCTAAACTGTAAAGTATGGAAATGAGTGTCAGCGACGTGTCACCTGTTTGAAAAGCTGTTTGCCCTGGCTTTTTTTTAACCACGTTAACTGTGTGTTCACAGTAATACAGGGCAAACTGGGCTAGCCACTTACCCAATAACCTGGTGAGGCAAATTTCCACAGGCTAATTACTGAAATGAGTCTTTACAGACATTACAGCGGTTCAATAAACACCTTTAACATCTACAAGACAGAGCAAAATCATGAAATACAGAGAGAGAATCCAGTTATTGTGCTACAGGAGTCTGACAGCATATCGTCTGTGACTTCTAGTCCATGATGAAAGCAGGAAGGAAAGCACGCGCATAATTTCGAAATAAAATTTCAAAACATAAGTGTGAAAATGAGGAATTCACAGCATAAAATAAAATATTTAGTTTCTTTTGAAGGGGGCTACAATGGTAGGGGAGCAGTCAACAGGGAGGATGAGAGACTAATTAGCAAGGCTGGCTTCATATGAGCCAAAGCAGTCTTTTTTTGTTGGAATATCCCAAAAAACGATACAATAATTGCTGATATCACAAGGTCTGCCACGGTACAATTTTGTTTTGATTCAACTCAGGGGTCTGCAACTGATATCAGGCAACTAAATTATAATTCAACAATTTTATGACTGAACTATCTGTGACATAAACATGACATGGAAATTTCAAAATAAAGGCATACCTTAAAGATGACTACATAGATCAATATTTTCATCTTGCATCAATCATATCGGATTGAACGTTGAATTGATATATTGATACAGATCGATGTATTGTTGCACCCCTAATAGAAACAAGGCTGACTTATGGAAATGACGCAGTTATGAATACACAACTTAACTTGCTCATCTGCAGAGTGAGAAACCACAAGTCACACTGCTGTGACAATTTTTAACACTCCATCTGCTCAAGTTTGCTTGCTCGTTTTCAGTAAGGAAATGATGTGACACCTACAAATAGTCTTCTAGATTTTGGAGAATAATGTTTACAAATAAAATTAAAAGTTAATAAAGAAATGCTGAACGACTATGTCAGGGTAGAGCATGAACAAATGTATGGACTTCCATCCCATTAACTGACAGGTAACTTAGTTACAGATACAAAATTCAGCGTCTGAGCATTAGTTCTCGATTTCAGCAGGCTGCACTGTGGCTCAGGAGTGTATATGTGTCTGTGTGTGTGTTACCTGAGTTTCCCTGGATGGACAGCAGATCATTGGTGACACCTCTCATGGTCTCCAGGGTGGAGTGTGTGACCTCGTAAGTGGGGAGGACGATGTCCCGTGTGTCTGTAGAGCCGCACCATGACAAGACTGGAACAGCATCTGCTCTCCTCGTTTCTAACGGCCAGTCGCCAACATTGATGTAAAACTCCACATCAGGCACCTTCACCTTCAACAGCAAAGATCCCAGGAGTTGGAAACCAGCGATCACATGATACCACCTACAGTCTCTTGGCAGTAATATTAGGCTACTACTTGGGAAAAAACACAGCAAAACATTCAAATACAACTTTAACGTCCCTAAAACACAGAGAATACCTTTCTTGTTAGAGAGAGCAGCATTTCATCAGAGAACATCTTGAAGTCGGTGTATTTTCCCAGAGTACGGCGGTACAGCTGGTTGTTGATGATGGCGTAATGTATGAGACCTCCTCTGTTGGCAAATCTTTGAGGCACTTCCTGTCTGAGATGCTGCAGGTCGACTGTAGGGAAAGATTTAAAGTCGGCCAGGATCTGAGGCTCCTCGGCTGGACACTGCATGACGCTCCGCCAGGCAGAAGCATTGAGTTCTGGACATTCGCAGTATTCATGATAGACTGGACCTGAGTGTCAAAAATAATACTCAGGGTTAGATGAGAGAGCCAAAGCAGGTCAGAGCAACGAAGCAACTGTTCCATTTATCTTCCCTCACATTGTGCTGTTGCCTTGTGTAAAACACTAACATCCTCAGAATTAATAGATATCAGATATATAAGTACAAAGAAGCTGCTGCTAAACTTGAGACTTGTGTATATATTAATGTTGAGCACAAATAGTAATTAGTCATATATGAAACAGTGGTGATGTCAAATATTTCTCTCATGTTTCCACATACTTCAAAGCACCTCTTGTGCTTTGTTGGGGGGAGACTGTAATGTGAAGTGACACATAAAGTGGCCTCATCTAACAATGATGACGATGATGAAACAGCACAATATTTATCAAATCTGCATAAGAATGACCATGACGGGCTCAATGAGGCTTCGTTTTAAGACCAGCGCTCATTATGCATAGATTTACTCATTTTGATGATGCAGCGTGGGTGTTCTTTTGCAACACAGCACTTTAGATTTAAGGTCTGTCTGCCCTAAAAGAGGCACCCTTCCTCTGTTGCCGTTACTAGAGTAAAAGTACTTTTACCACACCGTAAAAAGTGGGAGAATGAAGAGAGAAAATGAGGAGGCGAGGAGAGCTAAGGAAAGGAGTGGAGAATAAAATGTGGAGAGGAGAGAAGGCACGCATTCTAATTGCTGCACTGAACACAGACCTACTTTGTAGTTTGGAGGGCAGATTGGTTGGTTTATTATTTTATTTGTTCAGAGATTTGTAAAAGTTATTCATTTCATAGACCACTAAAGCACAATGTATAAATAGTGAATGATACACACCATTGTGTGAACTGATAATTTTGTAAAATCTGTTGCGTATTAAAGATCTGCAGGAGTGAATGGGTACTGAAATAATTACACGTAAATATATAAGTAAGTAAAAGATGTGCTACTATATGTGACTATTTTTTAAAAAGAATTGAGAAGAGTGCCCTTTTTTGCTTGAGCACATGCCCCCCCAAAATGTCTGTGTACATTCCTGTGAACTTGTGAGTATGTGTAATGCATAACACAACACAAACCTTGGATCGTGTAGGGTGACTTGGCAACAGCAGCATCTTGGTAGAGGACTTCAACCTTCAGGCCCTTCAGCACAGTCCCATAGAGCCGGTACCTCACCAGGAAGGACCCATCTTGTCTGTCCAGAGGTGGAGGGACATGGATACGAATGTGCTCCTTCTTGTCCAGCGGACTTATCTTCACTTTGAATGTGTCTCTACCTAAATAGCACATATACAGAATATTTCAGTCACCTATAGGACTTAATTTCATCTCGCTTGGTGGGTTTTTGCAGGGTTCCCACACCTTGAACATCAAATTCGAGGTCTTTTCATAGACTTTCCATGCCAAATCCCCTCAAATTCGAGTACCTAACACTGCATAGACAAGGATCATGGTTAATTAATGAGGAGACATACACTCACTGGCCACTTCATTGAGTACAACTGTACAATGTAGTGCAATCAATACCACTGTTCTGCCATGACTTCTACCTTTGAACTAATAACTTTTCAGTATTAGTTTAAGATTCTGATGACTCTGGTGGTGACAAGGACACAGACAAAACATTAGTCTTCCAATAAAAGTCTTTTTGCCTGTAAAATCCATGTGTTCCAGTGGTACTTTGGACAAGTTATCTGAAGTTTCTCCTCTCACAAGAATGGCCCTACTCTGAGAAGCACCAGACAAGCTGATTGCTGCCGAGTGTGGATTGGTTTGAGTACATCTAACCTTTTTCTTTATCAGATAAGAATTCTTATTATTGAGGTCATAGTGGGCAGTGCTGTTGTGTGTTGTATATTATATTGACAAGTGTTCCTAATGTTCTCATGCCCCTTCAATGTACTGTATGTAAATGGTTTGGCCAAAATATAAGCAACATTTCTCAGTATAATTCAGTCCAGTTCAACACCACTGGAAACAAGAGAGATGGTGTACTGGATCACCTTAGACTGTACAAATCTACCTGTAAAGAAGTGACCAGTGAGTGTACATTCAGACAGCAGAAAGCAGCCTATTTACTAACATTAGGTATAATAAAATAGAGGAACTTTTGGTGGTAGGAAGAGTGGACCTGTTTGGAAAGTAAACCCAATTATAATATTGAGTAAGAGGAAACATTATGATGACATATTGTACTGTAGAATCCCTCTTTTCTACAGATTTCCCACAGTTGGCTTGTATTCATTTTTAATTAGTATGTCATTAATTTATGACATTTATTTTCCTTTGTAATGACCATGATTACTCTTATGATTTTTGCTATCATTTTGATTATTGTTATTGTGCTGATGTTGATATTATTATTGGTGACGTTGGTTATCATAGTGATGGTGGTAACAGTCACAATAATAGTATTTTGTAATGCTGCTGTTGTGATCGTCATTGTTATTTTTATTTTTTACTATTGCTGTTTTTAGTTTGTCTCGTTGTTTTCTTTATGCCTTCCTTCCTCTTTTTTCTCACTTAAGAAATACTGATATCAGACACAGGAGGCCTATGTTTCGGCATGTTTTCTGTCTTGATATAATTGATATTTCACAATGATATGAATTTACAGCACAATTAGCAAAGTACGTGCATGGATGAAATATGTCAATAAAAATTATTTAAAAATATAGACCAAAGAGGACACTGAGTAAATGAAAACGAGCAGTAAAGCCGTTTGGTAACTTAGGTTAAGTGCAACAGTTATGATTAGGAAACTACTGTGTTGCATAATCACGTCTCATCGATAACCAACCCAACAAGCCACAGCTGAATGTAGCTAGCTAACGCTGCGTCTATTGGTTTGGTTTTGTGTTAGCTTAAAATGATGCGGTAGTAGTAAATTAGCTAGCAGCAGACACTCAGCGTTTCAGTCATGCTATGTCCAACATAATGACACGTTTAGCACATAATGTGTTTATGGTGAGTTTACCTGGAGATAAAGTCAGGTTTTCTCCGTTTGAATTGACCGCCTGAATAATGAAGTAGCGGACCGGTAAAACTATGTCAGGGTTCAGCCCTGGACCCCAGATGAGACATCTCTCTGGACTGATTCCTTCACAGTCACAAACAGTGAAGTTTACGCTGATAAATACCACTAAAACTATAAACGTACTAAATAAACCATTCTGTAAAGGCTTAACTAAGTCTACGCTACGCTGACACACCATGTTCATCCAAATGTTCACAGCTAAACGTCCAAACTCTATAAATATTGCCTGTAAAGTTTGGAGGAAACTCCTATGCCGACATGTTGGTTAGAAGAAACATTTTCCGGTGATGCCTTCACTGAGTGTCGGAAGTATTGGTTGCACATTGTAACATCCCAATGAAGACCTAAATACTGCACAGTATTGGTCAGATATAAAAGATTTGTTAGAACTTAAACTGGATGACATTCCGGCCTTCTCATGATTTATTTTACATGGATATTTTAAAACCTATTTCTGGCATGAGATACTGTATATGATCATTCTCATGGGTAAATATCACATTCATTGTACCAATGCAGAAATAGTGAGCACCCATTTGTTTGTTTTATGAATGATTTTAAGCTGGGGTTTTTTTGTTTCGTTTTTTGCACGCGTCCCTTAAGAAGCATTCTTGTAAAGTAGCACGGAAGATTTGTGGAGATGTTTTTTTTTATATATTGTTTTGATGTTTGTGCTTGGAATGTCCCCATGAATCACTCTGAGGCACAAGAGTCTTTTTTTTCCCCCATAGGTCATCTCCTCCAGGGAAGTGTTCCCTAGAACTGTTGGCAGACCACCTTGATCTGTAGACAAGCTTACTTATGACTCTTTATTGACTCTGGGTGGCCCGTATACCTGGAAGGTGGACCCAGATGATATAGAACTTTTATTTTGGAGTTTCACGCTGGGCAAGCAACTCTCACTGTTGTTGTACCAAATGAATGCCTTCTCTGCATGCTGCGTCTGGCTTGTGATAATACATCTCTATTCATGCCTCTTGTGATCTTGCTCTTCTTTTATTTATTTTTATTTATATACTTATTTTTTGTATTGTATTTTAATTATTGTTAAAATCCCCTAATGTTTATGTTTTCAACAATTCTGATAACTTACTAATGTCTAATATAGTGTATTCACGTGTCCTTTATGAGTTTCTGAAATATAATATAAATATAATATAATATAATATAAATAAATAAATAAATACCATACAGTACTGTACAAAACCATCTCAAGTTCCTCTGCTTACACAATTGTTCTGGAACTTTCGACCATACCTGAAAAAAAAAATAATAATAATAAAGACAACATACGAAAGACAACAGCCTCATTTGTAAACAGTTAACTAGAGGTCTCTTCTCATATACAGCTTCTTAAAACCAAAGAAGTGCTACTTTCCTTCCTGGTCATACATCCTCGGGCTGCTATAGGTAGTCAGCTGCTGTAGTTTGTTTAGATGTGATGTTCTTAGACTAAGATTTTAGATGAAAAAAACTTAGCATACAGTAAATTAAACAAAATAGGTTTCACATTAGAAGTGGATGTGAAAGACTTGTATATGCTAGTAAGTTCATGTGTGGTAGCCTACATTTGTTCTATTTGGGTATATAATAGCTTCAGAATAGTCAGAACATTTAGTTTGAGTTTCACACAAGAAAAACAACTGAAGATCAGTAAAAACTGTAGAACCACATTACAATACATTAGAGCTTGATCTATGTGTATGTAGAACCATGTATTAACGTAAACACTGTTGTTTTTATGTCTTTATTTCAAAAAAATGCATTCTGGCCTGGAAAAAGATTCACTTTAAAAGTGACGGTTGTCTTGTATGAAATGTAATCACAGCCAGGAAGTTTGATGACATGCTGTATATAAAAGTGCATCTCAGTCCATAGCTATATTACTGGTTAATTTTTATGGCAATAGCATCGGTCTAACCATTTTATGATCCAGGTTTGCATTGTGCATGCTTAACAAAAGTGTTCATACAGTGATTGTTGGTTTAGTGAGTAAATTATTACAGGGTATAAACCCGTTTTGTAGGTAATCAGAATACTAGTATGCAAAAATGTTTTCTGTTTTGTGTCCCAGCTTCTCCAGATTTGGCAGACAGGCGTACTGGATCATCGGTGGAGGACCGCACAGGACAACAAGGACATCAGTGGACGGAGCTGGGAGGTGGTCCTTGATCATGTCATAGGTTACGAACCCTGAACTATAGCTCCAATCTTAAAGACAAGGGTAGAGAGAGAAAGAAAGATCAACCTTCAGCTTCAGAGATTTTGAACATTATGCATACAAATTCAGAATAGAATCTTATTTTCTACTAAAAAAGTTCACCTTTTTGACTCAGTTGTTTGACATATTAACAGCCAAAAATGTGTCAGGATTTACCAAACAACCACAGTGTAGAGAGCAAAACTGCTCCATCTATGGCTCATTCACCAGAAGCCTGCCCATGATTCCACTTTTCACTTCATCTCTAAATAATAAATTCCTGTTTCTCTCTTTCTCTCTATTGTGCCTCAGCAGAGGGATGCCCAATGGTGAAGGGTGAGCAGAACCAAAATAAAAAGGGGATCTCTCCTCCTAAGAGAAGAAGATATA
>JAJHUR010123427.1:0-18472 GCA_027495735.1 Lutjanus campechanus | reverse complement strand
AACAAAAAGTATGTCAACACAGATAAACAAGGTGCTTACATTGGGCCATTTGGCTCAGGGGCCATTGTAACACAGTGTTACAATGGCCCCCAACCTTCACAGCCTTGATGAAATCCCACAACAACACCTATATTAGCATAGTTTGTTCATGTTACTTTTTAAAGCGATGATCTAGAGATAAAGTTGGTGTAAGTTAAAAATTACAGTCATCTAAACTTTAGACAGCAGAGGAAAAAATACTGTGCATCCAAAAAGTAACATTCATACCTCAAAAATAGTTTGTGTAAAACAAGCAATTTGAATTAATTTTAGCAGATTGTTTCCTAAAAATATTGAACCAGATATTACTTTTCCTGAAATTATTTCGATCTTTTTCAATCAATTTGTCAATATTATGTAATTTGTCAATTTTTTAAACAATTAAATACACTAAATAGACTTTTTTTTGGACAAATTCAGTATTTTTCATCTCCCTGATGCTTGGCTATTGTTCTGTTAGCTCTTTGGATACTTTAACTGCATACTTTTCAATGCGGGAAGAGGCTAAAGTCTTTGTGAGTATGACTTGTACTAATTTTAAAAAATAACAATTTATTTTAGTTTTCTTCAAAGAAATGAACTAGAGGAAGACACTCAGTAGAGTGCAGATCCCCACTGGGCAACAGATGGCGAAGCACCTACTGCAATGCCACCACAAGTAAGTTGTGCCAACATTAACATGATCTCCACATAAGTTATCTTTAGCTGCAACTAGATTTCAAACTGAAGCAGTTGTTGATCACTTGTACCAGTCAAAAAAAAAAAAAGATGGTATGCCTACACCAACCAGTCAAGTTGCTGTCCAGATTCATACAGTGTAATGTCTACAGTGAAGACTTTGAAGGAATATAATATGGGACTTGCCACTGAATTGATCTGTAACGTTGGAAGAATTTAATAAAAGGTATTAGGTGTATTTTCTGGCAAAATAGACAGAATCACTACACATGTGTGATTCCAGTGAATAATTCAGTGAGAAACATGCTGTCTTCACTTAGAGACTATGCTTCATTATTTTATCCTATTAGATATTTGTGTGAAATTCTGTCATAATTTGCATATGAATTCTTGAGTTATGGCCAAAATGTGTTGAGTGAGGTCCCTGAGACCTTTGACCTTTTACCACCAAAATCTAACTGGTGGGGGAATAATGAAATGCTGAGATATAGGCCAACTGCACTGAAAGAAAAGGTTTTCTTAAATCCCTTAAAATCAAGAGGTCTTGCAAACCCCCATGAAGCTTTGGTGATCCCTAATATGGATCATTCCCAGGTTGGGAACCAATGGCTTAAATAAAGTGACATCCCCATTTGCAATTATTAGTTTGGATGGCACATTTAACTAATCTGTCTCCAATTCTGTATTACTGAAGAAGGATTCGATTTTTATATTTTTGTATTAATCACTATTCTGTTGAGAGTAAATTAATTAAAATTGAGGCTTTGTATTCATACATGAATACATACACTTGTGTGTATATATATGCATATATTAAAACTGATTTGGTTTTGTGACTCAAATATTGTGCCAATAAAATAAGAAGATTGATAATATATACAATCATTATATTATTTATTAGTTTCATTACTTATTTATTTATTTATTTATTTATTTTGTTCTATTGAAAATGATTTATTATATATTTATTAGTTGTAGTATCATTAAAATAAAAAGGAACGCTTCTGTCCTTGGGGAGATCAAAGGAACTAAAGAGTTGAGGAAAATCCGGCATTTTTTCTTATTCCGTGAACGCCGCATGATCACCAGCGGTTGCTTGGTGACCGGTAACGCTGCGAGTCGGTCGATAACAGCGTGGGAATCCGCAGAGAAAAAGTGGTGTCAAGCTGTTGCCAACGTCAAATACTACATCCTGTCACAGGCTTCAAAATTAAAGCTGGCGAACCCCAATATTGAAAACTCCACAATGGCCTCATGCAAAATGTGAAGCTAATAAGCAAAAATATGTTGAGAATTAAACAGTTATACCGTTTTACTGCATATAAAACACGTATTCCTTAGAATTTGCTAGTTTCTGTGTCGTAAATGCTTTATTTTGAAGGCAAATTCACTCTTGTTCCGGTAAATCTGTCTGGTCCGAAGCAGGTTTCTATTTTCCGTTGAACATGATTACATTCTACTGCCAACCTCCGAGATTACTGCTGCAGGTGAGATGCTGGACACGTTAACTACCGTTAGAAAGAGAGCAAAGTTATTTTAACATTTATTGTTATACTTTATTCAGAATATTCTCGCAATTAATCAAGTCAGTGGTCGTCACAACTGAAATTTGTTCGCTAAAATATAAACGGAAAGGTGAGACTTTAAAGTTTTATGAGCTAGCTAACGTTAGCTAAAGTTTAACTATTAACGGCTGTGTTCTCGGACTCAAACAAAATGTCGGAGTCGGAGGAAACCATCAGCTTGTATGAACTGTTAAACCTGTCCATCGAGACACCTCGGAGGGGGGCTGTCAACTTCAGCGCCCTACACACCCTGCTCTACGCCGTTCTGAGGCACCTGGATATTCAGGAGGTTAAGATCCGGTGGGGGGACACTTCTCCCGGTTACGGCCACGCTCATGCTCCGATGGTTGCCAGCTCTCTCGAACAAGACCACCACACAGACGAGGAGGGGGAGTACCAGATTGAACACGGCACCGAGCTGCAGTGGCGGTCAGCCTCCACCCCACCTCCGGTCTCCACGGCGGACGGCCAGCCGAGGCTACTGTCCCGCATCCAGACCTGCGAGGACTCAGTGTCTAAGGTGAGACACTCATTCAATCAGTGGAACAAGCTGGAATGTTTTTTGTCTAAATTCAGATAATAAACTCTTGACTCTAACACCACTCAATGAGATCGTTTGGGAAGCAAACGTTAAAGTACTTTTTTATCCAGAAACACGTGACAAGAAATTATATCACAGAGGGGGACCCCTGATGACCCTTTTTTTTATTGCTGCATGATCACAATTAGGAACACCTTAAAATGCAGTAGGACATGTTAAGGGTATGGTCAGGCTTTCTTAGGTTATAAAAATTTGTATATACTATAAATCATGGTGTAAAGGTCACACCATTTGACATGTCAATTCGTATTGCAAGTCTTTCTGTTAGGGGCCAATTTAATCAGATATCAACAGTTTATGATTCTGACTAAAGTAGCGCAGCGATTAATCGATTATTAGTCTATTATTAAATTAATCACCAACTATTTTGGTAATCGATTAATCAGTTTGAGTATTTTTTTTTTAAATAGAAAAAGAAAATTCTCTGATTCCAGCTTCTCATGTGTGATTTTTTTTTGTTTCTTTACTCCTTTATGACATTAAATTGAATATCTTTTGGTTGTGGGCAAACAAGATATTTTTAGGACATCATCCTGCTTTCAGAAAACACTGGTCAGCATTTTCACCACTTCCTGACATTTTACCGAACAGCTATTAATCGATTAATCAAGAGAACAGTCAACCTTAGATTAAAGCTGTAATATGAACTCACTATGTAAAAATATTGTTCAGTGTTAAATTTTTTTTGAAAAAGTGGTAATTTATCCACAGCTTTATTGTTAAAGCGCCGTAAGGAAAGGATAAAATAATTATGTTGCACAATCTTGGTATTTTTGACATGTTTAACATTAATGCACATTTGTATTACATTCACTTAATATATAAAGTAGTATAACCTAATATAGCAGAATGATGTAGATGAACAGTGACATCTACTGTTGATCACAAGTTGCAGCTTTAAAGCTCAGTAATTACTCCAATAGTTACTCCAAGATTAAAATCTATTAAATTTCTGCAATTTTATAATTAATACAATATAATTTAGACTATTTCCCCCAAATAGATGTCACTTTCAAGCAAGGTTCTTCAATTGCCCTTGTTAACTGTCATGTTCGACAGTGTTTATTTCAATGTCCTATCCTGCTCACCCCGCTTGTTTGGTTAAATGATGTTTCCCTATAAGATTTAAAGAGTCTTCTGAGTGGAAGCCAGCAGCGCACTTTTATTCTTCTTTCCCATCTCCGGCATTCTGCGGTGAACATTTCAGCGTAGTATTAAGCCGTTGCTGACAGAGCAGAGGACAATGGGAGATGGGCACCACCCTGACATCTCAAATGACCTCTGCGTGTCTCTGTTCAGGTTTCTGTCAGGCCGCTTCCAAAAGAGGGGTAGAGAGAGGTGAGGATCTTCAGCTAACTGTTAGCTTTTATCTTCAAAAGTGGATTGGATTGCAGAGTTTGATCGGGGCAGAATGTGTAAAAGACACAGGTGATTTTTTTGTTGCATTGTCTGGACTTTCCATCACCTCTTCCATTTTGCTCCTGATCTCATCCTCTTTCTTTCTCCCCCTCTCCGCCGTCCTCTGTGTGATACGGGGTAATTAGTCCCCTGCAGAGATGACTCTGGTTGTCAGGGGATGAATAGCCCTCAGGTGAAAAGCAGGACATCGGGCAGGTGTAGGGGATTTCAGAAGCCCATCTGAATCATTCATGTCCTCTGTGGGCATCATTCGGTCAGCTGGCATATCCACTGACTTAACTATGATGAGGTGACCCGGCCTGCCCTCGTCCTGAAGGCCCCTGTTCCATCAGAGCACAGGCTGTTCAGGCTGTATGTCAGGATCCACCCATTAACCTGTCAGAGGAATTCTTTTCTTTTCTGCTCTGACTTTGTGAGAACAGCTGAGTGACGTAAACTCCAGTTAATGTCTCACTGCTGGAAATGAATCAGCAGCTTGAAAAGTACAAACATGAGGCTTAAGGCTACTTCTTTTTTTTCTTTCTTTTTTTCTAACTGAATGACTCCGGCCTGGGAGGTCATTTTTCTGGCCCTGTTTCTTTGTTAGTAAGCAGAATCTTTTTAAAAACTTGTAGGAACAAATCATTTGATTTTTAGACCAGCTCTAGAGGCTGTGTAAAAGATTTCTTGACAAAGCAAGAGGGAGTTTTTTTTTTTATTTTAGTCTGTTTTCTACATTTTCTAAGGTAATTCCAATTGCCATCACTCAGTATGTGGCTATTTAGAGCTGAAATTAGTGGTCTGTTAATCCTTTAGTCAATTCATAAATAGGCATCACTTATTAACATAACGGATTAATCATTTAAGTCATTTTTAGTAAGAAATTATAAATATTTACTGGCTTCAGCTTCTCAAATGTAAATATATGCTGGTTTTCTTTGGGGCTGATAAATTAGCAGCTGACATTGGCCTCTACAACAATATTGATCTTTATCAGTATTAGCTGATAAATATCAGCCATAATAATTTAATATGACAGATTAGGTCAAAGCCCTAAATCTGAATTCTTCTGCAAAATACTATATGTAAAAGCTAAACTACATTTAAAAAGTATACTATAGTGTTTTGATGAGCTTTACTTGAAAACTAAATGAACATATTATCAGTTAGATTTGGTTCAGTCAGAGCCATGTGATATTAAATCATCTGTCTTTCCTCATTAGATCTGAACTTTATGTTATAATTAATTATTAATTATAAAACATTTAATAGTAAAAAATATTTCGCAGCCTTCAAAAATACTACAAAGAACTTTCATATTTTGTTTGATATTTTAGAGGCCCATGTGGACAAAATTTTATAAAATATAACCATGTGAGGGAAAAATGTAATATAATATAATAATAATATAATCTAATGAGTGATTCAGGTAACATCTTGAAGCAGTAGTTGACATTAAAGTGTAGTGTATTGAGTAGAAATGTTAAATAAAATAAATAGTTTCAGTCGGTAACAGCCCATATGTGTGTCATGTAGTGTGAGGGCACTTATTAACCAGCTGTTAGTCATTCAGACGGCTGCTGAAGGCTGTGAAGCTCTGTGGGGTCGCTATGCATCATTTCATGTCCGGGCGTATTTGACACAAGTTAAACACCAGCTCACATGCAGCTCAGGAATTTCCTTTGTCACACACACATGCGCACACACATCTAGGGCTCCAACTAACAAGTAAATCCATTATCGAATAATCTGTTGCACATTTCTTTGATCAATCGATTAGTTGTTTTGTCCATAAAATGTCAGAAAATGTTCATCACTGAATGTTTTGTCCTCAAATCCTGTCCTATAGATATTCTGTTTACTGTCATAGAGGAGAAAAGAAATAAGGAAATATTATATTAAAGAAGCAGAAGCTACCAACAAACGTTTGACAATCCCACGGGTTCACCCTCTTTATCAGCTTCTATTGAAATTCTGTCTCAGTTCATTGGGGTCAGAGGTCAGATGGATGGTCCTAGGATTTTCCGAGACTTTTAATTTAAGCTATTGGAGAACATCAAAGTCTCTTCATGAAATCTTAATGAAATCTTAATTAAGTGTCCTCACATCCACCAGGGAGCTCAAACTGAGTCATTTAAGCCCTAAATCGATGCAATGAGAAGCTTTTTATATTCTACATTTAAAGTGTATGACCAATGAAATATTCTGTCTGTTGTCGTTGCAGGCCATGAAGCTTATCGAAGAACTCCACAACCAAAAAGAAGATCTGAAGGAAGAGATAAAGGAGTTCTGCCACCAACAGAAGGTGAGCTGATTGCTGACAATATAATCCTGTCACCACTGTAATGTGACCAGCTGTAATATAATAACAGTCAAAAGTATTTCTGACAAATTTACTCTGAGAAATTAGTTTATGGATGAAAAAGGAGACACTAATTTCGAGATCTACTATGAGATTTAAGAGCATTTCCACCAGAGCTGAGATCAGTTAGTTAATGAATCATCAGAAAATTAATCTGCAACTATTTTTTTTACAACCAATTAATCATTTAAATGTTTTTTCAAGCATAAAACATTGCAAACCCCTTTTTCTCACCATTTTCTGCCATTGTACAAATCAAATAATAATTTAATAGAGGAAATAATTTGCAGATTATGCATGCTTTGACAGGTATTGTTGTCTAATATAAACTACAAATGCCATGTAAATTGCTGTATTATTACACCAAACCTACTTAAAGCTACTATAAGAGACTTTGATATTTTGTTGATTTTAGAGGGCAAAAGTGGACAAAAGTGGTAATGTTTCCACCACCATGACCACAAAATATCACATCAAAAATATAATTATCTAAATAAAATCAGCTCCTGCTACTTTTAAACTGGATAACATACTACTCACTGTTTTGCCTGTGAAAATATAAACACACGCTTGTTTCTTTTGATTTCAAGGAGAATCCGACCCAGTGGCAGGTATTTAGAATAACTAAATAGAAATAACCGATCTTGTTGCTGATGCTCTTGTTTGCTTATGTAGGTATATACAATATTCAGAGTTGATGAATATATATTCAGACTGTAATATTCCACCCCCAGTGGAAATTACTCCCTTGCATTAGGGTATTTCCTCTCTCTCTTTATCCAGGTGGTTGGTGACCAAGCAGAGACAGTCACTGCTGTGGAGAAGTACTGCAACCGTGTGGACGGCCTGGAAGAAACTGTGGTGAGTTTGTAAAAGGAAGAATTTTCTCCGCGCTGCAGGAGACGACCTAATCAATCATAATTAACTTTACTCCCTACTGTTCTTACTTTATACCTTTTAAACTGTTTATGGCTGCATATCGTTCCATAATTACCTCTTCTTCTTTTTTCTTTTTTTTTTTTTTACAAATTTCAAAAGTTGTTACAATGCCCTATTTTCAGAAAACTGATCAGTTTCATTTCCTCTGTTCTCGCTGTGGCAGAAACATCTGAGGGACACATTTCAGAAGTATCCAGATCCAGAGGAGCTCAGTCAGTGTGTGACCTGGGATGTCATGCAGTCAGCTCTGCTCACTGAGAAAGAAACCCCTCAGAAGGTAAGATCCAAACTGTTTTTAGGAGTGTCATAAAGCTGGAACTGCAATGAACCTGCTCATGACTGGGATAGAAAATCCCTGCACCTGAGTTTGTTTATGTATTGCAACAGGACTGACCCTAAAGCTTCGTTACATTACATTACATTTTTGTCAGCTAGAAGCTGTCAACTTCCTATATGGTAGATAGTTAGCTACCTAAACATCTGCATAAAAATAGGCAGACAAACCATGAACTGTGTGTTAATAGTTATTAGCTGCTGACTTGAAATCTAAAGTGTCTCACTAATTTCATGGCAGCTAACTAACTTTGGTAAAATCATACAGCTTCAGGTATCAAGCAACAGCCTTCAATAATTTGTCCTCCATTATTGTTATTTTTGTAAACTTTGTCACCACCACACCAGGTTCATCTCTCAATTAATAATATAATTGGACAGTGGGGAAAAAGTCTGGACAGACATGGATGGATGTAAACTGCAATTTGACAGGTTGGCAAAGGCATGCAACTTCCAACTCTAAGGGATTTTTTTTTTTTTTTTGATGGAGAGAGGAGGGAGACGTTATGTCAGCTGTGCCAAAAGAGGCAAAAGACTGCTAAACAACGAGAACTAGAACTCCATGGCATTTAATTAGTCTCAAAACCTGCATGATACAAGCTGACAGAACAGCAGCAGGAGCAGAAAAACATTCTCATGAGGGAGCATTTCTGCTCCGCCCACACAAATGTAGTCCAGTGAGCATGGAGCAACTGCTCAAAACACTCTCGCTCAACAAGAGACAGTAGCTGCTCTTCCTGTCCTCATGTCTTATGTTCCACAAATTGTTTCACATTTATGAGACCAGAATGAGTCCCCTAAAATTTCATGAAGAAAATGGTCAATTTCTCAATTTGTGGACAGATTTTGATGGCAGACACCCAACCAGCCACAGACGCTCCTGCAGTCCCGTCAGAGCCACCACAGCAGACTCGCCCTAGCACCTCGGAGCGCTATCCAGAGACAGTGGAGGCCCTGAGGAGCATCGGCAAACTGAGAAATACTTTCAACAAGCTGGAGGCTCGTGTTGTGGCGCTAGAAGACGGAAAGGTGGACCAGTCAGAGCTGTCACACCTCAAAGAGCTCATCACTAAGAAGGGTAACTTTATATCACCTGACCTGATTGTGCCCTTTTAGCTGTGCTGACTGACTCAAAGGCCCTGAAAACTCACTAACTCAATCAGACTCTCACCTTGAGTGATACGGTCATACGCGAACACAACATTTTAAGCTAAAGTTAGAGGAAGTTAGAAGTTTTGCTTATTTTACATTATTTGTTGTCTGTTTTACCTGTGCTCTTGTCACTTTGAAGTGTTGCTTCCCGCACCATGGAGTTTAACGTCTCCTTGTAGGGAGCAACAAGGCCAGAGCCTAGGGCCCTGTTTACACCTCAAATTAGATCAGAATCAGAAACAGAATCGCTTTATTTGCCAAATGTACAACGTGCAGAGGAATTTAAAGCAATTAGGAATTTGCTGTAGTCGTTTTGCAACAATTATTATGTTTAAGTGGTGAAATCGTTTGGACAATGTCTTCACAAACTGCTGCTTGCGATTGCATCACCCAGGACACATGTTAATGCCAGGTGTAAGCAGGGTCTCAAAGCCAAACATTAATGCTGGACTTATTTACATAATAATCTATTCCATGTGAGTCGGCTGACCGAACTTCTGTACACATAAGCAACATATAATGTGTTAATCAGTGAGCTTTAGAGTTCCTGGTAGGCAGATTTTGTTACCTTTGGACAGAGTTAGGCCAGCTGTTTCCAGTCTTTGTGCTAAGCTAAGCTAACGTAAGCTGCCTACTATAGCTTCATATTTACCATAAAGAAATGAGAGTGGTATCAATCTTCTCTGCAACTGCAAGACAGCAAGTTAGAGTGTTAACCTGTTGCTAAAAAACATACAACTTGCAGGGTTTGCACAAAGTCTTTAAGTCATGTTTATCAAGGTTAAGAATATGCTTGACTTTGAAAATGCACCATAAAAAAATGCATGATTTTTAACATGATCTGGTGTTTCATCGACACAATCACTCATGTAAACCAGGTTTTTTGTTATTTGAAATGAAATGATGCTGTTGTCATATTTGTCATTCAACATAAGTCCTGTGTTGATCTCTTACTCTGGAAAATATTGAGCATCAAATAATCATCATCAAAATATACAATCAAAGTTAATATGAACAACTGGTAAAATAAACAAAGTGACAGCATACATTGGTTTCTGAGTGTATACAGAACTTTGCAGTTGCATTTATGATAACAATTTAGATGTGATGATAAAGGTTTTGTTTAGGTAATTTTTCTATTAAAAAATTGTATCCTGTACCTATTCCTTTAATAGCTGTATATTGCAGATTTTTGCAGATTAATTCTGAATAGAAGAAATCTTGTTTTGAGAAAAGTTACCTCCCTGACTTGCTCTTAAGGTTTGTTGTCATTTTGTACATTTAGATTCACAGAATGAATCAAATAACATCATGGATCAACTGAAGCAGCAGAGGGCTTTAATAGACAGCCTGATGAGTGACCGCGAAAAGGTGGGTGAGAAGGACAAATCACTTTTTCAAAAGGCAGAAAAATACAATCCAGAGGGTGTTCCACACACCAGACAAGACAAAATCACCAGTATCACAGACCTTATCTTTTCTGCTTCTGATGATGTAATGTCTCCGTCCAAAGCTGGACAGTTTGGAGGAGATGTTTATGAGCCTATCTAGCCAAGAAAGAGAGACCAGCTCAGAGGAAGCTTCAGGGAGTGCAGAGACAGACAGCAAAGGCTCACATGAGCTCAGACAGCAAATATCCTACCTCAGGTAAAGACAGATGGAAACACACAGAGAGAGGTGTCAACCTCTTTATGTCTACAGTAACAGCTTTCACAATAACATCCAAGACAAAGTAAGTTAAAAACTCACTACACCTTTTCTGTCCAACCATCCTTTGACAGAATTAAAACAGAGTTTAGGAGAACACAGCAGTGCTTGTTCACAGTTGACAGAGACGTCTGACTTATTTATTTATTTGTTTGTTTGTTTATTATATATTTATTATTTTTGAATGATCAGCAAAAAACGGTGTCTCCACGCTTGTTTCCACTGTCACTTGTGGACATACATGTGTTATATTTTGCTTTAGCCCTTCGCAAGTGATCAGATCCGTTCAGACACTGTTGTCTGTGCACTGTCTATCATGTTTGTCATGTCCAGGAAGTCTGTGCAGAAGCTGGAGGAGGGCGTGAAGCAGCTGAAGTCTAAACAGGCCTTAAATGAGGAGAGAGCTGACAAGATCACCCTCCTACAAGATCAGGTCAGACAGGAAGACATGTTACAGAGGGACAGTTAGGGTCAGTCAACAAAGTCACACTCAGTCATTTATGTGAAAGCCCATTTTCCTGCTGCAGAACCATAGCTGTGGCACTGTCAGGCCTGCAGTTCTGAACCTGCGGAAAGTAACAGCAGCAGCTGTTTAGACCTGCAGTTTTTAAATAACTGCTGTTTGTTTTATGATTTAAATTTTGCTGCTAGTTACTACAGAGACAAAATAAGGGAATATCTGGTCTTTATTGTTAAAATAGTTTGCTCTGAACACGTGACTATGTCTACAGCCGATGAAGGTTTTAAAATTAAATATCGCATCGACTGTGTCCACGTCTGCAGTGTGGAGTCTTCTGTTTGAAACAGACAGCATAGTTGCTATTTACAATTATTGCTCAAGGAGCCAAATCTCATTCCTTCAACACTACACATTTAATTGGCCATCTGAAGAGCCGTCATCCTGATCACTGCAACAAATTTGTGAAGAACAAAGATGAATAAAACTTTCAGCAGTAGTTTTCTTATTTTTCACAGAGAATGTATATATTTTGAAAAGCATTGTATGTTATGTCTCCATCATAATAACAATGAGCATAATGATATATTAATTCCACTATAGGAGACACTTGATGTTCTCTATATGGTCTATAAAGTTGTTGCTAAATTGATGGTCGGAGCTTTGTTGGAGGTTGTAACTCATTGTTCAATTGCTGAATATTGGACTTAGATTCATTAGGTGGACACAAACACAACAGCAAATAAATAATCGCGTTGCTCTCTAGCTGCTAAAACAGCTAGAACAGTCTAATAAGTTCAGAAAATTACATCACTTTTGTGAATTGTAAAAGTGCAAAGTGTAAAACGTCACAGACAAGCAGACAAGCATCTCAGAAAAGAAAAATGAACACTTATACCTGGAAATGGCAACATCCCCGTTTTCATCTGCAGGTCTAAATTGATGCTTCTGTCACTTTCCTTTCACAAGTGGTGCAGCAGAGCTTTTTCTGAAACAGGCCTCCCCCGTGCAGAATCCTGCTAAACCTGAAATAATTTGAGTCATAATTCATTAGATCCATCATATTATTATGTATAAAACCGACCCCGAGAATTTCCAGTTTTTAACAAAAGCCTCAGTCTAATCCCAGTTCTTTGCCCTCTGACCTCAGCTGGACAACCTGCGAGGCATGTTGGAGGACATGATACTGTCCCTGACGTCTCAGCTGACCAGCAGCTTTCAGGACGAGGTTGAGCAGGATGAAGGCGATAGTGAGGGCCTCAGTCAGAGTAAAGACAGGTCAGCTTTCAGCAGCAGCGCAGTAAACATTGGCAGGGAGCTCAGCCGCCTGTTCCAACGCTCTGAGCAGCTGCAGGACACAGTGAACAACCTTCTCCAACAGCTGAGTGGAGGCAAAGCAGGGCCACAGAGCGACACAGAGGCAAGCAAAATCACTACAAGGAGACTGTTTTGGTTAACCAGAGGCAGATGTGTGCTGATTCAGAGCTGATTCACTCAGTTTATCTGATTGGAATCTCTTTTCAAACCAAATCTAAAATCTAAGCGAAGGACTTTTTGCAAAACATTTTTTTTGTTACATGGTTTGGGACACTTGGGAAGATGCCTTCATATGTATAAGAACAATGAGGAATTCAGTAGGTCATCAAGATGAAGTTTAAAGGTTAGCTGCTTGCAGCTTTAACAGAGGTGTGTAGAATTAGTTTTGCCAGATGGTGGCGCTGTAACCACAACTCAGGATTCAAAAAAATCAAAAGGCGAATGAAGATGTTTGGAAGGTGGAAATTGATTGTGGATAGTTGTTTTAGATATAATATATTTCAAGTATGTCAAGTCTGAACTGCAAGCATACAAGTTAACTGAGGAAAATATGTAACAAGACAATAGTAACAGAAATTTGGTATTTCATAATGTAACCACAAAAACATAGTGAAATGTGGTGTGTGTATTTGAAGATTTGGTTGTGACTGATGAGTTAAAAAGTTATTGTTAAAAACTGTTTTACAACTTAATTTCCCTTGAAATGCGGTGAGACCTGCAGCTTTCTCAAAAATCACCATTTCTTTCTCAACAAATAGGAAAGAAATTTGTGCTTGTAATGTATAACTGTGTGGAGGTAGGAGGGTGTGTGTACATTTAAATACGCATGGATAAAGTTCTGGTAAGTGATCATATTTGGAGATTTGGACGTGTTTTTATTTACTGATGCAACACTTCATTCGGCATCTCAGCAAACTAGTGGCAAGCTGTGTTAGATACATTTGCATTTTAACGAGACTGTGTATCAATAATTGTGTGTATATCTGGTGTGTGCGTGTGTGTCAGAATGAGGAGCTGATAAATGATGTGCAGAAGGCGATCCTGCAGCTTCAAGCAGAGTGTGAAAAACTGCACGATAGCACCAGGTGTCTTCACGAGGACAACAGACAGAAACAGAGCCACATCGAGGTAAACACACCAACAACTATCAGCATGTTGTCATGTTGCTCTTTTCTCTGTCTCTGTATTTTTTTTAACTGTGTACTGTTCCATTTTGACTCACTTGTATTGGCAGACAACATACCTTTTCAAAATGTTCTAGATGTCAATCTAATTGGCTTGACAATGTAAAGGTGCTATTGATAACATTACCTGTCTGTTTCTGTTGCACTAAGTGGTTTCCAGGTTGCTGTAGTGGTTGTGCAGAAACCAAATGTCACTCAGAGATAAACATAGCATTCATTTTAGACCTGTCAACATTTTAAAAATGATTAATTCACAATTTAAATTTTTTCTTTTAAATTATTTGCAAAGTTATACTTTTCTTCCGCACCTTTCTGAAAGCTCTGTGGATGTAATATTTCTTTTAATTATTTGTTCATTGAAAATAATGAATGACATAATAATAAAATCTTTAACATAATCTGTCATCACATACTTTTATTACTATATTACTAATATTAGGTGTTTGTTGTAATAATGATATTGATACTGACAATCTGCACAAACTCTAATTATTGCATTATTTATTGGTTGGCTTTTGACCCTTTAAAATGAAACAATGTCAACTTGTTTGAATCCCGAAGAAGTCAAAGTAGCTTTTCTGCTCTCCTCTCCTGCAAGTTTTTACTTTATATGACAGTTGAACTCTTGTCTCCACAGGAACTGTACAAGACGATGGAAGAGCTGGAGGAGAAGAAGGCTGATAAGCAAATGGTTGAGAGTGAAATCGTGAGTGGGTTCATTTTAACTTACTAAAGGGTAAATGCTGTGGATACCACAAGAGTCAGACAGGTCTGTACATCCGTACAGACCTGTCTGACTGTTGTGGGAGGGAGGATTATTGGTAACCATCATATCTGGAGTTCCCCAAGGATCCACTTTAGGGCCACTCCACTTCATACTGTATGTTATTGATTTTGTGAATTTCTCTAACATTCTGCATTAAGTATTACTTCATGGTTTGCCTCTCATCCTTCAAAATTGTGTTATGTTAGTATCAGCCACTGGTGTGTTAGTTTATCAAGTTGCTAACTCAGCTGGCTTGCCACAGTTGATTACGAGTGGGCTTTGACAGCTGTCCTCTTTAATGTTGCTGTGCTCAAAAGTTGGGTAGTGGATGAGTTTCGAACGGTGATTAAACTTTAGCCGAACTACATGCATGTCAAACGGTTTTAACTCAAACCTGTCAGCCAATCAGCAAAGACTATTCATCCAGACCATGGTATAAAAAGTTGTATCTATTGGGATTATACTGTATTACATTGCACAAGCCTTGTATTCACACTGTTACCTGCAGTAAAAATGTTAAAAATCAAATAAAACATTTGATATTATAAAGTTTCACCATATATTTGTTATTATTTTTACTATAATGCATACTGAAGCAGCTATAAAATGCTGATCATTTTTGTCTCACCTGAACAGACCATGAAGGCCTCCCCCAGCCTGTGTCCTCTTATCCTAAACTTGTTGTTGTCTCTCCACACCTGCAGAAAGCAGATAAATCTGCTCTGGAAGGCAAAGTGAGCCGTCTGCAGTTTGACTCTGTGACAGAGCAGCTCAACTCCATGTTCCACGAGCTGCTGAACAAGGTGACGGGCCAGGAGCAGGACTGGCACAAAGTCATCGACAAACTCTCCACTGAGATGGAGTGTAAGGTAAATATTTCATGCATATTGTTCATGTGTGTTCAAACAGACAGTTCAGACAGTAAGATCCCAGTGAAAGATGCGAGGGTTTGATCTGACTTCTGATCTCACTGTAGTTAAACAGGATTGAGTTAGACTCTGTGAAGACGCAGCTGGAAGGTCGCTGGAAGAGTATCCACGAGAAGCTGCAGGCTCAGGGAGCTCCAGACCACGAGGACGCCGCTGGTTTACGAAAGTATGTGTCATCATCACACTAATTACGCTAATTATTTAGCTTGTGGAGTGAAAATAGGATCACTCGAAGAGTTTTAGATTCCTCCACTATTCACTCATTCAGTCTGATGTTCTTGACATAATGTTTTAGCCAGGTAACCAGAAGAATCTGCTAAGTTCATGTTTTGGTTTTCTCTGGTAGATACTGTACATCTGGTGCTCCATATCTACTGGTGAGCATTACTGTGGAGTGTAAAATCAGCTGCAGGAGAGGTGATGTTTCTTTGTTTTTATTTACAGACAACTCGTGGACAGATTTCACTGCCTCTCCTGCGACCGACCTGTTATCAAGTACACCCCCGCACTGTGAGTCAATACTGATTGTCACTATCTTGCATTTTTAAAAATGATTCCTCAGATTTCAAAGTAAAAGGACTTTATACCCCTAAACACCACGTAGCTTCTCTCTGAACTCATCTACTCTTGTATGGTTGTGTCTCCTCTTTTGGTAATTAAAGGAATTCGGTGAGGCTGCCTCCCACTCCTGGATTCCCAGCACACAAATCCATCAGGCCGTTTACCGTTTACGCTCTGGAGCAGTTTCGACAGCACTACAGGAGGTGAGACGAGTTACCTGCAGTTTCCTCTTTTCACCAGCAGTTTCACTTCCAGTACAAACAAATAAGACCACAAACATAATTTCTATAGAAGTGGTTTATGTTATAAGTGTACCCTCACAGTCGCCGCCTTTGAACACTGAGACCGTTTATTAGTTTCTCAATATCTGACCCACTGTAAGCTGCTCTTGCCATTTCAGCCTGAAACCAGGGTCCAGCCGCTACAACTTTGTGGTAGCTAGCACTGTTAAGAGCAGGGAGCATCTTCAGAGGAGCCACGCTGTGATGTGCAAGCAGATAGAGAGCACTCAGAGGCAGCTGAAACAATGCAGCAAAGCCAGCAGCTACGACACATTGAGCAACGACCTGAGCCAGAGCCAGCTGGGAAGTCTGCAGTGAGTCAGGGCCAGGACAGGGGAGGGGACAGGAGGAGAGGCAGAGTTAACTCTGTTAGATGTTTAAATCTAAAGGAGAACTTTGATACAGTACCTGTATGAAAACTGATACACCTCTTTCTTGCCATGGCAAAAAGAAAAACAGTAACAGGAGTTCAAATAAGATCACTTTTTTCTTTGTGATATTTTGCTAAGCTACAGGGTTCATGTAGGAGTGCTGCATAAAGCCGCAGGCTGGCTTTACATGATGAAATTAGCTTATTTCCTTGCCTGAGGTACATGCCGTCAGCACAACCCCAGTTTGAAGAAGCAGCAAGAGTACCAGTGTAGATACATTTTGCTGCTGGCCCTGCCCACAGCAGTACATCACTTAGTTTCTTACATCTAAACTCCTGCATGCTGGAAGCCATCTACCGTAGGTAATAAACTGACTATCAATAAGCACCTCAACTTCAAAAAAATCCAAACTACTTTACGACAAGATGTTGGCTCAGTAATACCTGTTGGGAAAACTGTTGTTGCAGCAGCAGCATTTTAAAGAAAATAGTAAATTTGGTGAATTAGAAGAGCAGGAGAGACAGTGTTCAAAACAACAGAAGTAATGACTAGAAATAAAAGAAGAAAACATTAAATATTTGCATATAATTTGCAGGAATGTATAACAGCAGTTCATGATGATCCTCTGCTTCCTGTTGATCACGTCCAAATGTCTAAAAAAAAAAAATCTACATCAGACGTCAAGAAGAGGAGTTGCAGACACACAGATCCTCCGTCCTCATGTTTCTGTTCTCTCTCTGTCGATCAGCGAGCGGATCTCTGAGCTGACTGACTACAGTCACCTGACCGTGTCCCGGAGCTGCGGAGGGAGTCACACGGTCATCTCGGCCGGCCAGCGACGCACCGGCCTGAAGCATGCCGCCCAGACTGAGGGGGACGCCGTGATTCAGGTATGGTAAATAAGAGTTTATACATCTTTTATTCTGATTTAAAGTTTCCCCACACACCACAGTAAGAATCAGAGCGGTGGTGTTTATCTGGAGATACAGTTTGCAAAGATGCAAAAATAAAATTGTCCTGTGTTTTGGCTAACTTTCTAACCTCTGTTGGTGACAGTGAACCAAAATCGTCCTGCACACGAGTCTGTTGCAGTCTTTGGGACATTTCTTTGCTCTCTTAAAGTCACCATCTGGTGGTCACACACTTAACCTACAAAGCTGTGTAAAATGTGAAGATTTGCATTTATCACATCTCACCTGCTTACTCCCTCTGTTTTTGTGTGTGTGTGTGTGTGTGTGTGCGTGTGTTGACTGGTCAGTCAGAGGAGGTTGATATCGTCGGACTGGACGGGCATATTTACAAAGGTCGCCTGAACACACCAGCCAGAAACGCAGAAACCAAACTACCTACAATCTCTACCAAAGACTGTGAGTTTAATCTGTTTAAACTTCCATTAATGTCAGACCACAGCACTTTGTTATGAAGGGAAATGTCTTTAAAACATAAGCATTATACAAGCAGGAGATTCAGTTAGTGCACACACTCAGGTGTGTGTAGGCAGCAGTGTTATGATTATCATGTTAATATACAAGCTGTCAGCTGCTTGAACCCAAATGATTTAGTGTCTCCATCAGCCTTGAACCTGAAGGTTTTGTGTAAAATATAAAGAAGTGAAGCTTTCAGAGCCACTGTGTGCACTCTGCTGTCTAATATAATTCATGAGAACAAGTGACACTAACTGTATTTTTTTTTTTTCTTTAAGTGGTGTTAATGTCAAGGTAAGAGGCAGTCTGTGGGGTTTGTGGTGGTGGACGTTAACCCTCGTCACTGCTCTTGTGCTCTGATTGCTGCAGGTATTTGCAAAACTAAAGACAAAGCCAAGTGCTCCATGC
>JAJHUR010123423.1:0-13160 GCA_027495735.1 Lutjanus campechanus | reverse complement strand
AAGAGACAGGTGTGTGTGTGTGTGTGTGTGTGTGTGTGTGTGTGTGTGTGTGTGTGTGTGTGTGTGTGTGACTCACAGAATTCTAATAAATGTTTTCATCTCCTCCCCCTTTCCTTCATTTTATCTGCCATTCTCTGTGATCCCACATTAACACATCAGAGCCAGGAGGTTTCATAAACTCCTCCATCTCTCTCCACTGAGGGACCTTGGCTCTTTTGAAAAATGTAATGCATCACCCTTACCAGGACAAAAAAAGAAAAAAAAGGGTCTGATCAAATATATAGGATAGTCCCGTGGGAATTAATGAGCACAAACTCAGGTTTTGATTGGCAGCCAATGTTTACAATGACACCGCAGGTTTAGAAGCTGCTCTAACAGTATGCTAATGTGCAGTGTGTTTCCTGGCGACAGTGCAGCAGCGTGCTAACTGATTTTGTGCCCAGAATAAAAAAACACATTTTGCCTTTTGCTTAGCTATGATATGCCAACTGCAACTGGATCTTAATGCAACTATTTGGCCACTGTTAAAGGCCTAAAGCAGTGATTCTGATTGCGTTGGCCCTGAAGGTCCTGCAGGAGGGCCTTTAGAGGTCATGCTAAATACATTTTTGGTGACCTGTTACATTAACACCAGAATGTATCTTATATCCCGTTGAGTGTGATTAGACTCGTATGTTGATCAGAGTTGTGATTAAAGGTTTTGGTGGGCCACAGAAGATTTTCAGATTTCAAAATAGGTCACAGCATTCTTACATTTTGGTCTGAAGTGTTCAGGTGACAGCTTGCTATCATAGTTGCTCTTCTCTGAAATTGCCTTCCATAAGTGTCAGAGCCCTTTCACACCTACCTTGTTTAGCCCAGCCTTTCTGACTTTTCAGTTTGATCTAAACCAAAATTACTTCCCCCCCGGACCATGGTCCAGACCAACCAGTGAGGCTTTTTCCACCAGCATGGAACTGGCCCTGCTTCTGTTCAGGCACCTGATTTTGAAATGCTGGGAGCATTTCCATCTAAAGTAAATTGCTTTGGAACCCAGAAGGTTGGTTCCCAGCTGGAACCAACCTTAAAAGGGCTCGTTCAACAGATAGCACCAAGTTTCCAAGCATCTTGAATGAAGCTGGTTCAAGAACCGGAGCTAATTTGGTGGAAAAGAGCCCAGTCTGGATCAAATTGAACCACAATTTGGTCCCTTTCAAGTGTGGAAGTTTTTTTTTTTTTTGGGATGGTTCAGACTTTCACATCAATTACAGGAAGTTCTGGCAGACTTGTCAGAACCAGAAAATGGGAAAAACAACACAACAAATCAGAATGAGCAAACAACATGTCTACAAACCTGTCGATTGCAAGTATAGTGAGATGCAGCTCATATATGTAACAACATGACATAGTTATGTCATTTACAGTTCTTTAATGCTCTCACATAATTACAATGTGCAACCAAAACTAACCAAATCAAATGTATTCAATGAGACAAAAACATGAAACATGAATTTTTTTTTATTAATTACGTTTACTTTCCTACTTTGACACACATGTGGCTTGTCAAGGCAGTTTTATTTATGTAGCATGTTTTGCCTTTAAGGGGATTAGCAATCTTTACAGCAACATCCTTTGTTCATAGACCATCAGTTTGAATGAGAAAAAAATGGGAGAAACATCAAAAAGATAAAGACGGGGGATCCCTGTCACACACAGACAGACATGCAGTAGATGTCGTGTGAACCAAATAGATTCACAACCACAAATCACAGTATATACAGTTGTTCAAAACAGGCTTGCCTGTTTCTGAAGGGACTGCAGAACATCCAAGAGATGACCCTCCCTGCACGCAAATCTGATACATCAAACAGAAACAGCAGCTGATCCTGCAAGATTTTAGTGCAGAGAAATAAAATGACTACTAACGTAATTAACAGGAGTGGGATAAAGTTGTAATGAAATGGCTCGGCTGGCATCTAACTGAGAGTTGAAAAGTTGAATTGATGAATTATCTTATTTAAACAGATAAAGAAAGGCTAGATTAGAGGGAGAGGAGAGACGCAGCGCTCGTGCTCAAGGGAGTTCACTTTGTTCCTCTGATTTCCATTCTCTTCATCTCACATGTTAGATTTGTCTTCATTTCCAATTCTATACAATTCCTTTTGTACTGATCTGAGAATACTGATACTGAGAATATGGCAGCGTTACTGTCACTGGCAGTGTTTTCATCAATGTATTTTTAGGTGCATTTTGAAGTATCACATTAGACAAGCATGATGGGAATGGCAGCATTTGAAAAAACTTATTCGATTTTGCAAGAAAAACAAAACATTGTGCTAACTTGAGGTGGACTGACGATCACTCCACACAGATGTGATGGAACCTTCCTCACATTAATACATGAAACTTTTCACTGTCTGAGGTTTGACTCGCATTCTTTTAAGTACATCATCTTGTGTCTTCTTCTCCTGCAATAGTATAATAATGGTTTTCTGATTGAAGAATTGGCACCATTGTCTCCTAATAGTAATGGTAGTTGATGGAAACAAGAATTAATTCACATTTTCTTTTGCAGATTTACTCAAAATTCGGTTAAAATTTGCAATATATTTGGATGTAAACTCAGCTACTGATCTCATCATGGACATTGTTGGTATGTGCCTCACAGGAAACCAAGATCAGATGATGGTTCAACATGGCAGAGGACTGAAACACTGGGTGGGAGATGTGTGCAATCCAATAAATAAGCAAAATAAAAATGATCAAAATAGGTCCTTAATTCACTGCATTAGATGTGAAAATATTCTGGCTCTTTACGCTGTTTTCCTCCTACTTGTTCTTCAGCTCAATGTGTTCGTATGCAGCTGAATTAGAGTCTGTCCCTGAGCAGCAGCTCTCGCTTGAGACGGACCATTAAATTAGCTAAATTAAATGACAAAGATCGCCAAAAAAAACAGCAACTGGTGATGGACTTGCCAATCCAAACCCAGGATCAGAAAATATAGATTGTGTACAGCTATCTGGAATACTTCTAACTTAGCGGCCATGTGCCATTAAAAGCATTAACATAACATTAATCTGGTTTGGTACATTTTAAACCGGGATGATATTATAGTTATATTCATTATATTTGAGTATAAATTAATGTGTGAGATGACCATATCCTCATATTTGAGTATTTCCAATGGTTGCTGCTGAGGGTCACTTACTTTTCTTCAGTCACCCATTAAGTGTGTAGATCAGCTCAGATCGCAGATAGTTAGTGAACAGCTGTGGAACAGCTGTGTGTTGCGCTTGCTGCCACAGAAAGAAATCCCGTTCTGTACTCTTGATAGTAAAACTGGACCATAAAAGCTAACGTAGCTAGTTAGCAGCAAAGAGTAATTGTGATTTCTTTTTTTTGGCATGGCAAACAGAAAATGCAGTGTTTCCATCAGTGTAATCAACAGCTATTTTGGTAATCATTTAATTGT
The DNA here is from genome assembly GCA_027495735.1 of Lutjanus campechanus. Classification (NCBI taxonomy): domain Eukaryota; kingdom Metazoa; phylum Chordata; class Actinopteri; order Lutjaniformes; family Lutjanidae; genus Lutjanus; species Lutjanus campechanus. Next base: position 9,708 of record JAJHUR010123423.1, on the reverse strand, counting down.
TTTGAGTAATTTTTTATCTAAAAACATATCGTATATTGCTGAATAGCCTAAAAATATTGATATTTTAAAGCCATTTCCACCAGCGCTGGTTCATTTGTTCACTTGCTGCACTGAAGTCCATGTCCTTTCAACAATTATCATTAAATAGCTGAAATATTAAAACAGTCTTTGATCATATACTCACAACTGAAGCATTTCTTGGCCTTTAGCCTCAAACATAATCTTATCTATCTGAGCCTGGTGGCCTACTCCTGCTACCGCTGCACGCGCACATCAAAGTACATCTCACACCCTGACGAGTCGCTCCGTGAGGGGGTTTCAGGGGAAGCCTGTCAGCTCTGCTGCAGTGCCCTCTGTGTGTATGTGTGTGGACTGTCAGTGAGCATTGCAGGTGCTGGCATGTCCAGGCTTCTGCCTAATCCCCATGGGAGCGTAAATAAGCTGCCTAGCTCTGCCTCCTTACATAACCACTCTGCCAGAGAGAGGAGGGAGAGATGACGGCAAGGATACAGAGACAGGAGGAGGTGGAGCAGAGACCATTGATGAGAAAAGGGGGCGCAAGGGAAGCTGTAGGAGAATGGATGGAGGATGATAGGAAAAGTGTTGGAGCAATTTTCCTTTCCTTGTCTGTTGTTGCTGATGAAAACATTTAATCATCTGTCCTTCTTTTTCACTCTGTCACCTTTGATCTGGCTACACTTTCCAATACCGCTGTTTTACTGTCTCTCACTCTCTCTGTCAGTTGTTCTTTTTCTCTTTTCCCATTTCCTGGTCTTCTTGTGTCTGTACATTGAAGCCCCTGGGCGGATGCTGGGAAATGTCAGACATTTAATTGAATTTGCGGCACTGCTGGGTCCCCTTAAAGTGATCATTGGCAGCACAGCCCTCGCATACACACACATCCAAACGTCTCTAAAGGACTGCACTTGTTGAGATATTGGAAGCTGCGCTTACATCCTCACAGACCCTGCTACTGTGTCTTTGTGTGCGTGTGTTTGTGTGGCATGTCGCTCCAGCTGTACCTCATTAGGTACCAATTCTGCACCGTTCCATACATTACATTTTTGTACCAGGATTTAAAGGTATGTTTCTGTCACTAGAAGTGCAGAAATGTGCTTTTAGGGGTGGAGACAGGAAGGTACAAAAATGTACCAACGTTCAGAGGTACGGTGGGCTGTGATAACTGTCCACTAGGATGTCTGTGTTGTCCGACCAATTGTCCAAAATTATATTAATTTATCATTTAGGCCTACAAGACGGTTGCAAAATGAGATTTCAATGTAGTTCTGTCTTTAATTGATCGATTATAATTTGTTGAAGAGATAATGATATAGAAGAAGTTGATTAACAAGGTAGAGTGCTGAGGATGGATTGAGGACAGAAGCAGCTCTTCAGTCTGGTGGTTTGGCAGCTTATACTTCTGTATCTGATGTTCTGGGCTGTTTTAATGACCCATTGCAGAGTCCTCCTGTCCTGGGTCGCCAGTTTGTGATGTTTCCGGTCAGGATGCTTTCAGCTGCTCCTCTGTAGAATTTGACAAGAACATGACACAGGAATTTTGCCTTCTTCCCTTCCCTTTCCTTTAGAAATACAGCTGTTTCTGAGCCAAGAAATCATTTGCAACTATGAAAGGAAAACGTTGGGTTTAGGCAAATATTTTTGCTGGCTGACCGAAATTTGGCCCACAGGCTGCTATTTGCCTGTGACTGGTCTATGGCCTGACTTGAAACAGGGATGTTACGGTTAACACATAGACCAGTGAGGCACCCCGTTTTGTAACAAATCGATTCAGATTGATTCAGGCGTCAGATTAGTTGAAAATGAAATCAAGGTTGCGGCCCATGAGGGTTCTGTGGTATGTTCAAATTTTCCAATGGGCCTCCATCAGCCCAGCGGTGAAAGCTAATATTTCCGGAGTTTCAGCCGGGAGATGTTCACAAGCAAGTATGTTACATACATTTGCTACATCTAATAAATAAAAAAAATAAACCCATTGTATACATAATTCATTAAAACTCGACAGAAGTGCAAAATAAAGCTTAATAGAATTGTTTATTTAGTCTTTCCAATGTTCCAACAATGAAATAAATCCTTAATTTACTGCATTAGATATGAAAATATTCAGGCTGGCTCTTTTCCTCCTTTATGTCATTAGTGCAGCAGAAAGAACACGATCCCTCACTGGCTTCCCGCCTCTAAAGTCGTCTAAACTCTCTCCTTCAGACACAAGTCAGCCAATCAGCAGCCCAGGAAGTAAGACAGATGAGATAATATCCTGAAAGGAAAAGGGGAATGTTCCTATAAGAGGGGTTATCACTGCCAGGAAGACATAAAGAGCTTAAACTAAAGCACATCTAACTTTTTCTGTAGTTTTAGCTGGCTGTGACCTTCCCTCCTTTCCTTCTCTCCAAAATGATGCAAGCTCATAACTTTTTTTTTTCAGTTTTGCAGATAATTACATTAGAGGAATGACATTAGAGAAATTACTTTGGCGAAGTTATCCTCCCAAAAATGAAATGAAATCCTGATGCAGTGTTAATGCTTACAAGGACCAGCTGTAATACACACACTCAGGCTTTTACAAGCCAGGAAAGTAGAGGGGACTGATCATCACAGACTTATGATGTGATTATGGACAGGTCATGACCCTTTTACACACAAGACACATCACACACACACACACACACACACACACACACACACACACACACACACACAGAGTTAGGTTTAATCCCAGGAAACGGGATTCCCAGGAATACCCTCCCGAGCCATTTCCGTTTTCCTGAGAAATATATTAACGGGAAAAACGTTGCAGTTAGTAGTGCAACTTGTCGGGTCTGCCATCTAAATTAGGCCAACACAACACGATGTCTGCTACCAGCTTTAGATGGAAACACTTCAAAAGACTAGACAAGGAAGATGCAAAGTGTGTGTTCTGTGAACCAGAGATCAAATGTTCAGAAGTTCAGCTAGCCCCCCAAGGCGTGCAAGAACACGTAATACTTTATCTAAAAATCTTCTACTGGCAGAGATGGCAGCATGGATTCACATTCAGGAGCAAGCTGTGGCGAAATGCGCCTCACTCAGAGAAGCACTGAGGAATGACGGCCATAATATCTCGTGCATGTGAAATCTCACACTAAGTGAGAGCTTTTTAAGAGCTTTGCTTTTTAACTTTGAGTGATCATTGACTTTATAGGCCTGCTTACCTTATCTAACAATGCAGCACGCGAGGTGAGAGCCTTCTATTGATGCGAGTCAATTAAGAGCTGTAAAATATCACTTCAATGAGGCTCTTCAGACGGTGACAAATCACAGGTTGAACTTGGCATTTCATCCTCACAGCTGTAGCAAAGTTCAAGCTGCATGCAAAGTTTATATATTATGTTCAACTAATGTTGATTAACTTAAATGGTGTTCATTTGCCTTAATAATTATTAGGGCTGCACAATTAATCTCCATGTTATCGAAATCGCAGTATGGCCAAGTGCAGTATCCAAGTCGCAGAACCAGAACCACATCACAATTTTTTTGAAAAAGGAAAACTGTGGGAGAAAGCAGCAGTATACTTTTTTTTTACCATATAAAGTAAAGCAGTCAGGTTGGAAAACTATAGGTTTATGTGGATTTCTCCTCATTGCATTTAACTGTCATATCCCTCTCTTCAAAGCCACCAGACTCCTTTGACAAAAACAGAAATTTTACCTTGCAGAACACCACAGTTGCTGGTCTGAAGTTGATTATCATAAATGGTGTCTACTGTTGTCTCGATTTATTAGTGTTTTTGTGTTTCAGTGCAACTGAACTAATGCTTTAAGGCCAGGTCACGCAGTAACACAAACCAGAGTCCTCCCAATCTAGCGATAGATCAGCAACTCCTGTGTTCCGTGAGATAGAATTACTGTTTTTGTCAAATGAGTCTGGTGCCTTTGAAGAGAGCACAAATGGATATATTGGCTTCACATCCCCGCTGGAAAAGTCTGTCGGATGGCAAGATAAAGTGGTTAAAATATTCTCAATATAAAGTTCACTTAAACTTTACTTAATGTTTACTTGTATAGGGACAAGTATGTAGCATAAATCAGTGCCACACACCACAGCATTTATAGCCTAAGCTAATTTGCAATGCCCGCCCCCAGCTGGGTCTTTAAGATATAAAAGACTACTGCAACAATTACACAAGAGACAGTGCAAAATACAAACAATAAGAAAATACAGACAGAACAATACAAGACACAAACTACAATACATAATATTCCACCACAGAATAAGAAGCACCAGATTATTCAGGACTGTGCAACTGATTCATCTTCAGAAACTGTTTCAGTTTAAAGTGTCTAAATCAGGATTCAGTTTGAGTTCTATAGGTAAAGAATTCCACATGTTAATGCCACAGACAGAAAAAGCCATGTGTCCAAATGAGGATTTATGTAGGGGCACCTTATAATCTCCACTGGATGCTTCACCTGTTACTGAGCCTGGAGTTCTGAATGGAACCACGAGGTCTCTGAGCACCTTAGGAGCCTGGTTATGTAGGCATTTATAGCTAAGTTTAAGATTGGCAAAATGAATGAAATTATGAAGAACATGGCAGTTTTAGGATGCTAAAATTCATTTTGCTGCTGACCCTGTCCACAGCAGACCATTGCTTTTCGTCTATTCTGGTTCTCATCTCTGCTTCTCTAAACTGGTGGCCTCTTGACCCCCATCTACTGTAGGTAATACACTGACTGTACCTCATATAGCCACCCTTCAAAAAAGCCAAGCTATCCTTTGAAAAGCAAGTGCTGTTCCTGAGATTCCTGGAATATTCTGATAAATGTCATCCTACAATACTGTGAACCCCAAAAGACACAGCAGTCAAAACAAGAGCTACAACGTAACCTGATGAATCCTATGTAATAATCAAAGAAAATACTATGTCTCAGTGACTTACCTTACATGTATTCTTTCATCAGCAGAGTGAGGGTATTCAGGGCAGCCTTATCCCTAACAACTTATTATGACTCATTATCATTCTCATTGTTCAGTTGGCCTACATGTCCAACCCTCAGGCTATCGCTCTTTCTCCTTGTGTACATTTCGTTAACTTGTGCTTTCTCCGCTGTCCTTGCTTTTGTATCGTGTTCACTTGAGGGCAGGTAGGGCCTTGTATTTTTTTTTCTTTTCCTTTCAGCGTTTGCTCTATCGCTGCTTTGTTCGCTTCATAAACTGCAGACTCAAGAATTTTCACTGCACACCAGCGGAGCCTGTGTTCCCTCCATCTGTGTCCCGACCGTACCAAGACGAATTTGTGTCTGAAACGCACCATTTTTGCTACAGATTTTGTCACTGAATGATAACTCATTTTATCTGAGAGTCAAAAGGCACTACGGCAGCTGAGTTGAAGTGTGATTGAAGCCTCGCTGTCAGCTTTACTGTCTCTAAAGAAGTCAGAAAAAGAGAGAACAAAGCTAAACCAGACAAAGATGTCTACTACCTGTCAATTCAGTACTATTTAACAATTCCGTCTGCATCAAAGCTACCCACTCCAACTTTTTATCAGGGCTTAAGGATGGAGGGATCAATCAATCAATCAGTCTATGTCTTATCCCTCATGGTTGTCTGGAGCAAGGTCTTAATACCTGCTGGCCAGAGATGCAGTGTGAGGATGATTTTTAGTGATGTCTGTAACCTTCTGACTCTCCTTGCAGCACCATCTTTATGTCAAGTTTCCCACTTTTATTCATGACAGGGAAGGTACCAGCCATTTTATGATGGACGGTTGAATTGTGGTGTTATTAAAGACCCATTAGCACCACCATTACAGTAAAAATCCTGTTGTACGCTGAAATATCTGAAACTTTTGGGCAGATCGCCCAAGTGAAGTGTACATAATGCATTCCCAAGTCTCCAGAAAAGAGGATGAATCCTTCACACTTGATGAATACAATTTGCAGAGCTCTTTCATGCTCCTAAGGGGATAAACAGTGGATGGATACAGAACTCAAAGATGGTGCCCACTCACTAATGCATAGGACAGAAAAAAAAAGAAAAGTTTTTTAGCTTCTAGGTTTGCTGCTGCTTTATGCGGTCTGTTGCACATGCTCATTAGTGTTTCTCTGCCGGACCCGTCTGCTTATTCCCATTTGTCCCAAAGACTTTACATTAGGATGATATCACAAAAATACAAATAGCTTTTCTGTGCTCTGGGAAAGTTTTACATATATAAAGCCTTTATGGATTAAAAAGTAGGTAGTCATATCTGACAAATCTGATCACAAGTGGACAGCTCTAAGTACAGGTGTGAATGCACTCAGGACACAGTGAGGACACGTTGAGAGCTGATCGCTCAGACCACATTCAGGGGTGGTCTGGGACACAGATGACCACATAATTTTAACAGTGTGGACACAAATATGTCCTGGGCCACATTGAAGGACCACTCACACAACTGATGTCCTCTGAAAACAGAACTATGTGCTCATTTGCGCACTAATGTCCATGATGTTGTGAAATTTTGAAAAGCCCATAGAGATATAATACGAGGAGAAATCATTACTCACAAGAGGTCTAACGTAATCCGACGAGCAAAACACATGTTTCAGTTTTATTGAAAGAACCTGACTAACCCCAGACCTCCTAACAAAGGACTGATAGATAGGCCAAAATGAACAGAAGCAGGGAAGCCTCCTCTGTCCAACCTTGACAGGGCCGGTGAATCAGGGTTCCTCCCTCTACGCTAAAGCAACGTCCAACGGAGGTGTAAACAGGGCCTCTGATTCCCCTCCTCTCCTCAGGCTGTCTGGGAGGTGTAAACATGTTAATGACATTCAGTTAGTGTCAATTCTCATGAACGCTTCCTCCAGGCTGAAGTTTCATTAAGTCGTAAAGTCAGTTATGGTCCTGAGCTCTTCAGTTCCTTTTCATGTTGCCTCATATTAGACTTATTGTGAGCTGCTTTCACTGATAAGAGTTAGGCTGCGATTATTTCTCCATTATCACTTTTTCTCTTTATCTTTATAGGTTCCTCTGAATGCAGTAACTGTTTCTTCTATCTGTCAAGACGGCAGCATTAAATTGTTTTTTTTCATTGTTTATGCAGCATCAACTGACATGCTGGTGGTGTCAGTCTAATCTAATAACTAGGAGAATGTGACAGTCATGTCCATCAGGAGCTGGTGACACAGTCGAGTGTAAAGCAGCTGAGTACAACTTCCTCCTTCTCTGTTTCCGATGACCTGACTGACTGTGTGTGTGTGTGTGAAGACAGAGCTGTCCTCACCACAGTTTGGCTCATCAGACCTAGTCTGAGTGTGACTGATGCTATGGACCTAGTGTGCATCGTAAAGCCGATGACATTTACGGAATGAGACACAGGGTGATTGATGCACTGTGAAGTAGGGAAGGAGTGCGGCCAGCAAATCACCTTTTACTACAGCAATACACACAAAGATGCAGATAGATGGCATGCAATATAGGGCACCCTATCTTTTTGATGCTGTTGTAAATTCCCATTGGTTACCCCGACCTGGAATGCAGCAAACACTCTTCTTTCCTTGCTTCTCTTCAAGCCAGTTCCCACATACTCTCAGAGTGTTAGTTATCAACAGATTAAAGTCCCAAGTTACAGCGACGCCTCCTACCTGTGAGGTCAGCGGAGGTGCAGAGAGTAAAGGTCAGGAGTTGTTGTGCAGTCATTAAGTTCTTATTGCTGTGAACTGTGGGACTAAAGGACACATGTGTTTACTTTTTACGCTGCAGACAACTCTCTTAGTCTCCCCCGTGTCTACTTAATGACAGAAACACATTTCTACACACTTGAACTCAGTGTGACAGGAGCATTCAACATGATCTTCACACAGTGACACCATACTCACCAAATTAACCCTGATACAGTGTTGCCAGATCAGATTGACAGTTTCCAGTCCAATCACAACTTAAAACTCACCCAATCCAATAAAAAGCGGCCCACATTAGCTAGCTAAGACTGGCAAAACACGTTCCTCAAATGTCTCGTTTTACTCACAACCCAGAGATGTTCAGTTTACTGTCAGAGAGGAGTGAAGAAACCAGAAAATATTCACATTTAAGAAACTGAAAGCTGAGAAGTTTTATTAAAAACTCAAACCAATTAAATGATTATCAAACTAGTTGATGATTAATTTAATAGTCGATTAATAATCAGGTAATTGTTTTATAACTAGCTTGGTAAATCACTCAAATTCCTTAAATTTTAATCAAACCATTTAGCAGTAACTCTGCCTCTGTGGCTCACTAGATGGCGCTCCGAGGCCCAGGGTTGAGAATAAGCAGGCTACAATTAACTTAATCACTCACAGTGCAAATGAGCTGGCTAATAAATGGATGAATCAAATCGATAATGATTTGATGATAATGACTTCTAGGTGCTCCCTTATCCCCAGCAACGATTAAAGACCATGTAAAGAAAAAGTTGAGTTTTTCTTCGAAACACATGATACATGTTAGAAAATAGTTGCTGAAAATGTGTGAAAAGACTCAGAACTATGTAGTACTGAATTAAACTGTTGTTCACGATTTCTGTGTTCAGGATTTTTTGAGCGGACCTGAAACATGGCTCAGTGATGTGCCAGAGCCATTTATTCTTGCTTTTCACAATCTTTAAATGACATCTTATTTGGTAATATTATAGTCACAGCACTTCAAAATCCCACCAAATGTTGACGAAAGCAGAAATAATTTCAACTACCAGCCCAGTGCTATTTTTCCCCGTCCAACATACTCAAAAGCAGCCTGATATGGCAACCTTGACCATGGATGTGTTTTCAATCTACGTACTACTGTTGCACTCCTCTCTTCTCTCAGCACCAATGCTTTTTCAGAAGCACCAGTGAAAGAAATGAAGGAAGGTTAAGTGAATGAGGAGATGATCAGATGATCAAGTCATATTATTACTGTTACTGAAGCTGACGGCAATTACTGAAGAAGTGGCCTCATCACAGTGAATTAATCACAGAGCCAGCAGCAGAGCCTGTCCGTGACTGTCCTGTTTTAAACTCCATAGGCCTGTCAGGTTTGGTTCGACATTAAATGTGAATTACACGTTACATAAAACATCGATAATGGCCTTTATGCACATGCTACCATTTAACCTTTTTTAAGATGATTTGTGAGAGATTGACAGCCTGACCATAAAATGTCTTTTATGTATAAAGATTCCTATTTAATTTATGAAACGCCATAATTTGCACTATAACGTACAGTACAATATGTGTCATGGAGCTGTTTTATCCAGACATCACAAATTCACAAACGTATAAGCTTTTACACAGCCAGTTTCCAGTCAGCTGTAAGACTGAAGCAGTGTTTAAAATGTCCACAGGAGAGAACACAAGACTGATCAACACTTCAAAACTGTATTTATTGTTGTTTTTTGTTTTGTTTTTGTTTTTGATTTTTTAAAATTTTTTTTATTTTATTTTATTTTTTACAAAAATAGTAATATTGTACAGTACATACAAATCTCAGCACACATATACAATCACACGTTTGTGAGGGGGTTCAAATATTTTTTTTGTTTGATACAGACCTCGACAAATATCACGTCATCACAAGTTTAACAGTTTTTTTTTTCCACTAAAACATTTAAATTGTAATGCAGAAATGATTATTCCCACTAATATCACAATTGTACTTTCAGTCAAAAATAATTGCAATATGACTTTTTTTCTTACCATATTGTGTAGC
>JAJHUR010123421.1:0-15152 GCA_027495735.1 Lutjanus campechanus | reverse complement strand
GACACTGTGTGCCAGCAGAGATCCTGTACAACTTCCTGTATAAAAGACTGTTTTCCTTTTCATTTCTATTGTTTACACACAGGCTTCCTCGCAACATGGTCTGCAAACGTTATACGTGATTCATCGTAACACAAGCCGGTGTGTTTTTTCGTGCACGGCTCATGTCTGCACCTTGCTGTGCACCAGTCATAATTCTGCCCTGAAAATGTTGTACTTTTGTTTTAGCTAGTTTTTTATTTGTTTAAACAAAAAAGTTCAACTTCTTTTTTTTCAGGCTTTTTCTGTGGATGTGGTTACATGTCTTTGTAAGAGGAGGGAAAATAGTCTGGTAGTCTGGTCTTGAATAGAAGCCTTTTGTCTTTCCTCACTAACGTTCATGTAACACAGTGGTTCTCCATCTCATTCTCCAGCTCAAACCCTCCCACGACACATTTTTTAAAATCAATAATTAACAATTATTGGGGAAGCAACTAATTAAAAAAGGATCCAGGCTGAATTTGAGTGAAATTAAGGTTATTTTCTCTACATAAATCATATTAATTTGACTTAAATTCGCAGAATAAGACAAAAGTGCACTGAATATAACTGTGATATAGATGTTACCGGAGAACTAACTATTCCTGCTAATCTCCCTTTAAATTGCCATGTATAGAGCGGGGGTCAGCAACCAACAAAAAAAAATCATATATGAATAATGGTTAATTTTATTAATCATTGTTGTAGGCCTGAAGTGATTTTTACATTCTTCATTTATAAAGATGTGCAGCCTATACGCTGAATAAAACGAAAGTTTTAATATTTCGTCAGGTAAAATTGTCAACTAATCATAGTGTGTGTGGACAGCTCGGCGCCTTTCCCTCTAAATCTTATTTCTCCCTGCGCTAGCTATGGTTGCCAAATACAAAAAAGAAAAGTCACAGGGAAGAAAAAAAGTGAATTTATTAGATGTGGTTCCAGACAGATTTGTTTTCTTTTTCTTGACCAAAAATGGCTCTTTTGGGATATAGGTTGACCCCCGCTCAAGAGGAGATGCATTTAGTGCCAGAAGTGATATTAGGCTCCATTTTCATCCGGTGCCGATCAATGTATCTGCAATGTCTGTGGCCCCTAAGTGATAATGTACAGTGAGCAGGATATTATGTTGAGATAAACCCAGACGCAGTGATGCAGGACTTAGTTACCAAAACAGAACAACAATTTGACACAAAATATTCATTTAAAACTGATTTTTGTTCATTTAAAAACAATTTTATTCCTCCTCCAGAGTCTATGATCAGACCTGCATCCCTAGCAACGGTCTGTTCCTCATAGCAACAGTCTGTTATACATAGCAACGGTCTGCTACAGTATAAAACAATAACAGACATTAGAATGTTGAAATTGGCCAATCAGGATTTAGTATTAAACAAATCTGTGTAATACAGTCTTGTATTACACAACTTTTTTGAATCCATGATTCTGATTGGTCAGTTACGTCATTTCATGGTTTGTCATTTCTGAATAGCAGACCGCTGCTATGAAAAACAGACTGTTGCTATGGACACAGCTTTTTGGTCTACTCACCTCTCTCCAATGCCCCTGTCTTATCTAATAGATGTGTGTCCTTTGTTCTAATATGTAGCCATGTAATAAGTGGCATAATGTACAGTGAGCGCGTCATTATGGTGAAATAAACCTCTTCACGCTTACTCGGGGCTGTTTACCTGCTGCATCAACCTGTCGGGGTTTATGTAAGGGATAATATACAGTGAGCAGGTCATTAATGTGTAATAAACTCTGGCAGGGCGATGCAGGATCCCGACGTGAGGTGGACAGGTTTTGAATCATCCTGAAGGGGTTTAGTTCACAATAACGACCTGCTCACTGTCTATTATCTCGATGATTACATGTAAACCTACTGAAAAACATAATTTGACACAAAACACTGATTTTAAAATGATTTTATGGATTTAAAAATCATCGTATTGATCCTCTATGATTAGAACTGCATCCATAGCAACGGTCTATTATACATAGCAACCGTCTGATATAAAGAAATAACAGACCTTAAAATGTTGTAACTGACCAATCAGAATCGAGCATTTATCAAAGTCATGTAATAATTTATCATAATGACTTGCTCACGGTACATTATGCCTTGTCCCTCTTGATTTGTAATTGCAACACAACTGCTTAACCTTGCATCATGTGGACACAATTTGGACACAACTGGCGGGAAAAACTGGTTCAGGCCTGGCACGAGTTATTATAGATAGTCTGACTCATGGCTATTTCAGTCAGCATTCTCCTCCCCTTCCACCATCTGGATGTTAGTGTTTTCAAGGTCCCTGTCTTTACGTGAAACAGCATTAACAACATCCGGATTAGCAGCCTAAACACTGAAAATGGCAATTTATCCTAATCCTGGTAATTAACGGTGCAAACATAAACAAGCTTTGGATAAAAACATCTGCTAAATGAAATTGAATTGTAACCTAGCAGCTCTTTCCTTTTCTTTTGCAGGGATTTAGATACTTCAATGCCAGGACCTGCCTCCTCATGTGCAAATATTCCATTAAAAAAGTTCCCCCGACACTGTTTTGCAGGGGCAGAGTCACTGCATCCTGGGTTTAGGGCTGATCAAGATGTTTTTGATTGGTTTAAAGAAATACAAACAAGCTAAACACAGGAAAATAAGTATACTAGTATAAAGTCTGTTTATTAAAAACTTTTTGGCTGGACCGCAGGGATCAATCCTGTGGGTTGCTTGGTGGCTGAGTAATAAGTAAGAAGCTGAGTGATGAAGTTAAACCATTGGTCAGCTGAGTGTATGTCATGACATCATCGACAATAGCATGCCGCCAACACATGCGGCTTCGCCCAGTCAGCACACTCAGAAAACAAGCTGCAGCTAAAACACCTTGCTCGTGTTTGTTAAACACCTTGCTAACGTGTTTTAAAGACAGAGTTTTGTGTTTTTAGACACAATGCGGCTCTTCATAAGTTCTTCAAATCGAACATCAGGGCAGGAATTTCACGCTGGCCGTGCCCGTTCGGTTCGGCCTCGTGCTCCTCCCATGATAACTCCCAACAGAGAGCACGGGAGAGGCAGCATGCGAATATGGACAGAAGTGTCGACGTGATATAAACTTTGTTTGATCATGAAGCTTGATGTTGCAGTGACATAACAGTCACATACAGTGACAAACAGGTAGCTTTGTGTTATATACGCCTCAATGAAACATCTGTACTTCCATCCATGCATGTCCATGCCCAGTCTCTCTCTCTCTCTCTGACGCCTCTTTCTGCCAAATGTGATGGAAAAAAATTAAGATCCTGTTAGTCATTATGATGCAAAACTTTCTCAGAGTAATGTGAAACTTTCTCAAAATGACGAGTTAGTATCTCAGAATAGATTTTCAAAAATAATGAGTTAGTATGTTAACATAATGGCTTAAGTTCTCAAAATAGCATAATATAATCTTTAAATAATGTGAAACCTTCTCAAAATAATTATGTGATATATTCATATTTTGTTGATTTTGGGGGATCCTGTGGATGAAAGCAGTAGTGTTTCCACAGTAATAACCACAAAATAAAAAAATTATGTAAATAAAAATCTCCTCCTGCTTCTGTTTGAACTGACTAATGTACGACTCACTGTAGTGTGGCCTGGGAAAATGTAAACTTAGGCTTGTTTCATCTGATTTCCAGGAGAATCTCACCCAGTGGCAGCCATTAAGAACAACCGTACAGACTTTTCATTTGCTTAAGTAGGTCATATTGAGGCATCAGTATCAAATTTAGGCTGTTTCATAACCAGTTAAAAACTCCTTGTTGCAGCTTTAAATATCCCTGAAGAGCAGAAAACTCCCATCAACAAGTGCCAGACAGGGAGAGAAAGTAAAGGAGAGATCAAAACAGACGCAAACAAACGGTTTCCAGTGTCTTCTCAGACATAATAGAAGTAGTCAGTGCCAAGCTACACCTCCTCCATCTCTGCCACCTCACAACTCCCGCGCACTACCCCATCCATCTGCACCGAGCTGTCTGCTCAATTCAAACGCTCCACTTATCAAACTGCAGGCAGCGTGTTGAGCAACGCAGCAACATATCTGAGTTAATTTTCTTCAAGAACGATAGGCCACAGCTGACCTTTTTTCTTTTAAACGGCAGTTTCCTTTCCACGTAAAGTCATTTTCACAGTCATTTAATGTCTTTTTAGGGCCTTGTTAATGAGTCAGGGGTCTAAAGAAATTGCAAATGTTTCCCTCCGAGTCTAATAAATCGGTAAAAATATAGTTTTACTTGCACCTCATTGGGCAGAATGACAAATCAAACAAAAGGACGGCGTTTTCCGACAGCTCACATGATGCCTTGTTTTATTGGCTGATGGGAAAACCTCTTTATTGTGGCGACTTCACGGAGAAAAAAAACACATTACCAGAAAAAGAGCAAATACCAATACCATTTAACAATCATTATATGGGGATAACAGAAATATTCCTGTGAGAACACAAGAACTGAGGAGTTCGAGAGTCGAGGCGAGTTGTCAGTTTCCAGTCGCTGCGTATTAACGAGCCGACCAGCTGCTCGAGCATGTTGGGATTCCACATGAAGTCAAGGTTTCTCTCATCCAGCAAAGATGTCGCTCATCTCTTTGGTATGACTCTGGTTTTTTCAGGATTGCATCAGATTTCTCCCTCTGTCTGTCGTCTCTTTCTGTCTCAGGTCTGTGAGACCGAGGATATGAGCTCATGAGTGGCGGGTCAGACGGTATGACGTGTGCGATACCCTCGGCTCTCTGTAGCTGTTTTATATATCACTGATGTAACAGATAATAATAACAACGCTCATTCCATTTCTTCATTTCTGCTGGGAGCCAAGTAGGTGGATTGTTTTCCGATTTGTCATTAAATAAAACTCTCTCTCTCTCTCTCTCTTTTTCTTTTTCTTTTTCTTTCAGATGGTCACCACCTCTGGGAGACTGAGGCCAAGGTCGACAGAGACGCCTCAAAGTCTGTAAGTGATACATGTGACGTTGTTATCGTGACGAATCTGCTCTGATTTCAGGATTAAAGCGCTGAGGATGAAGCAGCTGTTCTCAATCAGTTTACTAAGTGGCAAAACATTTGCAGTCCTGACTTGAAAAAAACAACAAACTGATGTCTAAATCAAGTGAGCTCAGAGTGATTTCTGAATCACGAATCTAAATTTACACCACATCTGCACTTTATTCCACGCCTCACTTTAAAGGGCCAGTTCGCCCTAAATGCAAAGACAAACTAACAGAAAAATGTATTTTCTCATTTACCTCAAATGGAACACAAACATGCAGATATATTTTGGTTTTATTTGCCCTGATTTTGAGTTATCTATCCATAATTTTTCTCCTCCCACCACAAGTCTGATTTTTTTTTTTTTACTTAAGTAGATACTACTTGAAACAACAATACAATTATTGAACAATAAAATATGTTTTGTTGTAATTTGTAGGAACACAGCACTTTAATAAGCATATTATTTTCATTTTAATCATTTTAATACTCTTCTAGTAGCATAAAATATACATTTAGGTTAATCTCATTTCATCTAATCTAAAAGAAATAATTGTACTACTGATCTACAACCTTATAAAATGGTTTTCTTATTGTATATTTGTTTATTTATGGGCAAAAGTGGGCATCACCAAACAATTACCTTTTAAGAACAACAATACAAATGTGCTGCTGTTGGCTGAACAGCTTCTTTTGCACTCAGAGTTATAGTATAATAAAAAGTAGAAAATAAATGGGTATAATAAAAAGTGGTGCTTTTTTATTTGTAAAATTACTTGAAAGGAGTAGTTCTCCACTTTGGGGAATACCCTTATTCTTATTCAACTTCTGAAAAACATTTTCTTCCCTCTAAATGAAAATATATATTTAAAAGAAGCCAGCTCTATTTTTTAAATAATTCAAACATGAACACTTTTTGAAGCTTGTGTTTATTTCCCGATGTGTATCCTGCTCAGTGCATTAAATGAAGTGGGAATTTGGGAAATGAAGTTGACTATTTACTTACTCCTGATAACGTTGCTGGCTACTAGACTACATTCCCCAGACTCCATCTCTGTAGCACCAGAGAGGCATCTTCAGTGAGTGAGTCTAGTGACTGCTGGGACCACACGCTAGTCCCGTGACAGATGCCTTGCAAGTAATTCAGTTCAAACGAAGACAAAAGCCTACCCATAAACAACCACAGCAAACAACCACAGGAGTTGTGCCCCCCCCCTAAAAGTTGTAATGAGATCTGTGCCCTCGGTAGTTAGCTTAGCATAAAGACTGTAAACAGTGGGAAACAGCTAGCCTGGCTCTGTCTCAAGGCAACAGAATCTTTCTAGCAGTGGCTCTAAAGTTCACTAATTAACACTTTATATTGTGTTTGATCTGTAAAACAAAAACTGAATCATTCAAATGACATGTTGCAGTTTTAGGCAGATGTTGTCAGACAGACTCTTGCAAGGTGTTTCATCCTGTTTTCAGTCTTTGTGCTGAGCAAAGCTAAACAACTGCTGGCTGTAATTTCATATTTACGGTACAGAGTGAGAGCAGTATCAATATCTGACTCTCTGCAGAGAAGCAAAGAAGCCTACTTCCCAAAATGTCAAACTACTCCTTTAAATCATGCATTCCTAACACAGTTTATATGAATATAGGACACACACACACACTCACAGAAGTGTAACTGGAATATGACTGTAGACTTTCTCGGTCAGGGGCTGAAGCTCTCTGGGGGGAAACAGCAGTGTTGTGTTTGAAACGTGTGGAAAAGGTTTTCAAAAGTTCAACCTTCAACCTGTGGGAGTTCGTGCTTGGCAGTGTGTCCTGTCTTGGCCTGTGTGACACACACACACACACACAAACACACACACACACAGAGGCGTAGTGGTGGGAGTCTGGGAGATAGACGAGGGGATTAGAGGGTGTCTGTATATGAGGCGCTGCACCTGCTCCCAGTGTCGTCCTATTGCAAAACACACACACTTTCTCTCTAACACACACATGCAGCGACTGCTGGGACACATCTGTCTGCTTGAATAGACAAAGGACCCCCCCCCTCCTCCCCCTCTTCTCAGCGCAGTCTGCTGGATTGGTCCCATTTTAAACACTGACGCTGCCTTGGCCAGGTATAACCTCTGCTGTTCCACCACCACGACGCAGACCAAACCACAATTTCAGAATACCTCACTGCCTCCGTCAGCGGCACATACTACTGACCTGCCCCGAGAGGGAGAGGAGAGGGATGATTTACTTTTAATTCAAGAATTATTTACAATTAGATACATCAGATTACTCATATAAACTTAGATAAATGGTCTTGAAGTGCTCGCTCGAGTCCAAAAATGCTCCTTCATGCTCAATTTGTCACATTTTTCCTCCTCCCCTCCACATGAGAGAAATTACTTTTGTCAGGTAAAAACATCTCGGAGCTAGTTTTCATGCTTTTTACACAAATTGAAGGTCCAGTCGGTCCTCGGTGGGTTGATTTTACAACACAACACATGTGCACATAAAACTCTCAAAAGTAAGTGAATGATGTCACTGGTGCATGTTTTGGATAAAAATTAAGCCTGTTTTTTATCATTATGTGTGGATTGACATATTGGACAAGCGGCAGTAATGT
Source organism: Lutjanus campechanus (assembly GCA_027495735.1). NCBI lineage: Eukaryota > Metazoa > Chordata > Actinopteri > Lutjaniformes > Lutjanidae > Lutjanus > Lutjanus campechanus. The sequence continues at coordinate 7,508 of JAJHUR010123421.1, read as the reverse complement.
TCCTGTTCAGCCTGGACACAATTACACTTTACACAGTGCAAATTGTGAACTGTTTCCAGAGTTTTTATCAGCTAATACTTTGAAGGACAGCTGGACGGTGGTGAATAAGCCTCATCTGGCTCCACTTGACTTTACGACTGTTCTGATTTAATAAAACGTGTGTCAGCTCTCACCTGTGCATGTCAGGGCCGGCCATCCTCCACAGCACAGTTTTCTAGACAGATGACTTCCTTTCCTGGCTACTGAGCTGCATGTATATTCACACACACACACACACATGCGAGGCTGATATGACCACAGGCTGAACTCGTGAGCGTTGGTTCTTCCTCCTCCTGGCCTTCGCTTTTCTCTCCTCAGACAGCAGGAAGCTCCGCTGGGGAAATAAACGTTCTGGACGATCCCCGAGTTCGATTTATTCACATCAGCTGAGTTATTCACTGTGCAAACAACCGTTTCTCTCTATAACCTCAATTCATGGTCTCTTTGTGGTCCCTCGTTTGGGATTACAACCAGATTTTCAGATTTTTATCCACAGCCCAGAAAAACACACATGACTTCAGGCAACAGATTCAAAGGGAAGAAGTGGACTGGGACAAAGAAATGAAAACAAACAAAAATGACCAAAGAAAAACACAATAAATACATAAATTTACATAATGTTTTTCCATCTGAAACCACAAAAATCCCAAAGGTTAATGCGTGTTTAATGTTCAAATGTGGCAAACACAGGTCATTCATTTATGATGGAGTATAAAAGATGAATAAAGCACGCTCATACAGTCCTTAAGTAGCTCAGTTTCCTGTTTTTGTTGTTCTTTTTCCTCTGAGGATGTGGTATCTTTATGTGTGAAAGTACCTTGTGCACTGGCTTTTCTGTCAATGACATTTTCAAGCAGCCTTTTTTGTACTCTTTTACCTCCAACAGCTCACTGGCGGGTATGCTACATATCAAAATAGCGGCTGCACTCTGACCTTTCAATTGACACCCAATTGGCGCTTCTATGTCCTGTCTAAAACATACAATAGCCCATAAGAATTTGCGTTGAAAAGAAGTGCCTGTCCATCTTCTTTTGTGTAAAGCCAGTTGGAGCAGATTGTGCTGATGACTGGTGCTTCGTATAGCCAATAAACTCCCGAAAATGAAGATATGCAGTTTTAATATAGGTGATATAAAGCTAGACCAGGGAGATTATGCACATTTAAATAGTTTGCTGTGAGTTGTTTTTTTTATTTAAGCTGCTTTTACACCATTTGTTTTGACACCTTTATGTGCACAAAGTTTCAAGAAGAGAAAAAAAAGCACTATAATTTTTTCATGTTTCAGTTACTCTGAAGCAGGGGATTTTGGTGTCTCCAAAAGCCTAGACATACCCCTAGAGAAACATGTGTAAATATTAATTTTCTGCGGTGTTGTTATCAAACTCACACTGGGGACTAGGTAGGGCTAAACGCTGTGGACCCGTTGTGTTTTTAGCTAATAATTCAAAGCTATTCTGACTGTTGGGGGAAAAAAAACCTTCAGTGTTTGGCTTCAAAAGAGACCAAAACCATGCATGTGCTCCAAATGGTTCAAGAACAGCTTTCTGTTTACTTTGAGCATGCCTGAGATAGGCGTTTTTGGCTAAAGTTGAGGTGGAGGCCATGAGGCAAATTATAACACCACAAAAGACAGAAAAGATACAGTTACAAACAGGGTTAAAAACAGAGATAAGATCAATATTCAGCGTTACATTAATTCAAAGTAACTCTGTAGTGTAAGTATACAGTCAAAGTCGAACCATAAAACAAACAAGAAATGTTGATACAATACAATAACTTTGTTTGTCTCTTTGTTTAGAGAAATTATTCAGTCATGTTTTATTTTTCTTCGTTGCAGAATTCACTACTCATCGAGATCCCTCCCTATCGCAACCAAAGAATCTCCACTCCGGTCCATGTGAACTTCTATGTCTGCAACGGCAAGAGGAAAAGAAGCCAGTACCAGCGCTTCACCTACGTCCCTGCCAGCGGTAAAACTCTCCTCATACACATTTACGCTTGATGGGACACAGGGCAGTCATGTTAACATATTCCCCATTGAAATGACAAAAAATGTCTGTACTAATATTGTATATTTTGTTGAGTTGTGCACCAAATTATCCCAAATGTTTACAACAATGTTCAAACCCAGACAAATCCATAATTCATACTCGCTCAACTTGCTGTAACTTAGCAGGGAATTACGAAAAACATCAGATGATACGTCAGAGAGGAAGGACCCAGCAAACGTGACTAAACGTAACATAAATAAAACTTTAATATATTACCTTGTCCATGAACACGATTTCTGCGAGTCCTGTCACGTAGATTTTAATTGGAAATGCTGGTTGAAAACAATAACTCCCGTGATCCCACGCTACTTCACAGTGTCGTCAAAGTCTGTCCTTTGTTGTTGTTTTGATTAAGAGGAAATATTACATACAGCGTGTTTAAAGATGGAGTATTAAGGAGAAAAAATATTCTATTTAGTGATGGTATATTGGTGGTAGTTGCCGCTAACTTTCTGATGAAATTGCACCAGTCAAACAACATTTAACTCACTGTGATGTCACAACTGGAAAAAAATGTGATTCAATGCTCAACTTAACAATTAACCTGCTAATTATTTTTAGATGAATTAATTTAGTCTGTAAAATATCAGATAATAGTGAAAAATGTCCGTCAGGGTTTGATTTAATACGGTATAAAACAGAGAAAACGCAGGAAATAGCCATATTTGAGAGGCTGAAAACGGCTTTTTCTGCCATTTTTTCATGAAAAATTACTTTAACTATTAATTGATTATCAAAATAGTTGCTAATTATTTTCAACTAATCATTGCTGCTCATGTAAAGTTTGGAGTCTGGCAGACATTTGGTGGCAAACCTATCACTGGAGAGCTTCTTAGACATTTAAATTTCTTACAAATGTGTCACCAAAATAGGAAAATTCTCCCTCACTACCTCTAAGCCCTCAGCACATCCTTGCTTACTGCGCCACTCTCTGACTCTCCTGTCATCACCGCAGCACTTCACGACTCTCCGTCTGCTCTTTGCCTTTCATATCCAGACTAATTAGAAACATTTCTGCCAGCATCTCACATCTGAAGACGAGAACAAACAGTTTGTTTTCCCTCTTGTCTGGTGGTTTGCAAGGGAGGAACAAAGCAACACTATTATTCCTTCATTGTAAAAAAAAAAGAAAGAAAGAAAAAAAATCTATAAAATCTGTTCTTTTCCATACCTGTAGCTGCATGAACGCTGCGCTGACTGGACACACCAGGGTGGGGAAGGGGCATGGGAAAAGCATGTTATTTGAATAGAGAACCTATTGCCAAGCTAAATATAAACACTGACCCACCAACTGAAATGTAAAAACCACTGCTAATTGCGCTCCGGGCTTGGAGTGAAAATCCAGTGGGTGGTTCAAAGCTGCGATTCAAGTGAACTGGCCCAGCCCTGTACGTGGGCGACGGAGTGCCCCGCTGTGAAAGTGGATCATTGTCCTCCGGACGCAGAGAGGGTGAGGGAGGTGGGGGCGCCTGGGGGACAGCTAGTCTGGTCAGTGTCTCCTAAAGGGTGAGAGTCTCGAAAGCCGGGTGAACAATATGATCTGCCAGTCGTCTAGAAAATGAGAAAGTCAAGAAATGTTTGAAGTTTTTTTTTTTTTAAATCTCTAGTGTTATTCATCCATCTAGAGTGTTTTGTGAGTTGTTGTGTTTTGGAGATATCGGCTGTAGAGATGTCTGTTTATAGCTCCCCTGCAGCCTTAATCGCGAACACAAGGCGTTCTTGTTATTACGGACATTTATTTGCTCATCTGTGATGTCGAACATGCCGTGAGAACTAGTTAAAATAAAGCAAATCATAAAATGAGTCCAGTGCAACACAGAGCAGTCTCACTGAGATTAATAATTAAAACAAATACCTCACAAACAGAAAATGCACCTTGCATAATCTGGCTATTAGCTGTTAGATTCACAGATAATTAGCCTGATAAAAATTTGCTGAAAACATAGGTAAGCTCTGGTGTTGCTATCATGTGAATGCCATCAGCATATGTAAAAAGTATAAGAATAATTAAAACATGCAAAACTCTGCATACCTCATAACACTCAAGGAGAATAAGAAATAAAACATTATGCTTTACAAGTCTTCGAATAGTCCAAATATTCATGAGCATTATACAGCAACAGAACTTTGAAGGGACAGTTCACTCCTAAATCAAAAATACATAATTTTCCTCTGGCCTGTAGTGCTATTTATTCATCTTGATTTTTAGGCTGTGGAGATGTCTGCCTTCTCTCTAATATAATAGGGCTAAATGGGACATCTGAAAAATTTAAAACCAGTGTTTCTTTCCAGAAAACATGACCCAGATTCTCAAGATAATACACAGACCTTGGTGTGGGCTTGAACTTTATTCTTCTTCCTGCAATTCTTTTATGTAAATTTTATCAACATATATTGTGGCTGTATGAGGTCCCATACTTGCCAACCCTCTAGATTATGACACATTTTCACGCCTTCCTTTTGTTTTCGTTATTACAATCTGTTCTGACTCTGCACAGCATGAATGAGTCCTACGATTCCAAAAGTCTGTTGCATTCACCAGGACAACAATACAGCTACACCAAACCAGACTTCCTGGAAAGAAGAATTCTGCTTTGTTAAGAAAAGTTTTAAAGGAAAAGGGGCATGCATTTTGTAAAATCTGCCACGTCAAGTTTCTTTTAGGGGCAGGGCTAAAAATAAATGAATGAAAGGCGTCTAATGAATATTAGTTCATGCCAGAGAATGCATGAAACTCAAGCCTCAAAAATAGTTTTGCTATTTTTGCCTACTAAAGAAAAATCAAAGTTTAAGTGTATGCTTCCAAACCAACCATACTCCATGGGTGAAATCAGTAATTTTACCTTGCAGAACAACAAAGTTGCTCATCTACACAGTCTGTTAGTTTGGTTGCGTTATAGTCTGATAAACCTTTTAAAACACAGAAGTTGCAAAATAACACAAACAAAACAACAGATTGAGGCAGTGGTAGACTAGCAGCTCCCATATTCTGCAATTTAAATTGCTGATTTTGCCTGTAGAATCAGGTTGGTTTGGGGAGAGCGATATTTAGCTTGTATAACAGCAGTTTCCCGTCAGAAAAGGCTGTCAGATGGCAAGATAGAGTGGTGATAATATTCTAAATGTAGTGTACATTTAAACTGATATAGATTTTTTTTAAGTGGGCCTTTTTTAAGTGGCTAAAAGATTTTTTTTTTTTGCTGACCCTGATGCCTTGAGCACCACTACCTGAGTGCCATCTAGTTCTATTATATTGGAGAGAAGGCAGACATCTCTACAGCTGATATCTCCAAAACTCAGCAGCTCACACCAAAACTATCTAGATGCACTACAGGTAAGAGGGAAAATCTATATAACAATAAATAAGCAGAGTGAAAAAATGATTAAAGGTTCAGTTTTTAAATAAAGAGATGTAAATAAATGTTCCCCTTTTTGAAATCAAATCACTTCAACTGTTTTGCAGCAGCAGGTGTTACCTCGGCTCATACCAAAACAACAGATTTATTTTGGTACCTACAGTGCACACATGGCTGGTTTCCACACTCCGGAAACGCAGGGGTACACTCTCTCTTGTGGCAACGCAAACATTTGCACTTCTCCTGCTCCTTTCCGTGCCTTTGCATCTGCCTACTGTATGCGCTCTGCAGGCAGACAGACGCGTTTCCTCTAAACGGGCCCAAAATAGGGGTGCATGTGCTATTTTAGTGCTGTGGTTGTTGTAACCATCTCATCGCAGTTCCTCTTTTACAGTTGTTGACAGTGGAGGCTCCAGTAAGGCATGACGCGTCCTAGTTTCACTCTCTTTTAGTCCAATTAGTGCTTTATTTAGCCTGGTACACCCTGTAAGATTAAAAATATCTTTTTCAAGAGACTTTCCTGTACAAGCAGAATAACGAAAACACCAAACTAAATTAAAGGGATAGTTTGGATTATTTGAAGTGGGGCTTGTATGTACCTACAGTAGAGGTGGTCAACATGTCGTTAAAAGGTCCCACCAAATAAAAATCTATATCGGTTTAAGTGCGTGCTATATTTGGAATATTTTCACTGCTTTACTTTGCTGTCAGACAGCTTTATTCTGCCAGGAAAACGCCATTATATGAGTCAAATATCACTCTCTGCAAACCAGCCAAACGCCATAGGTAAAATCTGTAATCATACCTTGCAGAATGTGTGAGTTGCTGGACTATCATTGCCTTGATCTGCTGGTGAATCCAAACTAACCAACTAACAGATCGAGGCAGTGGATTAGCTCAACTCCTGTGTTCTGTGAGGTAAAATTACTGTTTTTCCTTAATGGATCCGGTTGTTTTGGATGGAGTAATATTTGGGTTATATAGCAGTGGTTTTTTGTTGGAAAAGGCTGTCAGACTGCAAGGTTAGGTGATGAAAATATATAAATATAGTGAAACCTTACACTGGTATTGATTTTTTTTAGGTGGACCTTTTTTCAAGTGGCTAAAATACATTTTGTTGCTGACCCTCCTCCTCCTCTGTGGTTCTCAAAGCAAGGTGCATGCCAACTGCCATCTACCGTAGGTTTCAGACAGACTAGGGATAAGTGACTCAGACAGCCCCACTTCAAATAATCCACACTATCCCTTTAACAATGTGCATCTGTAAAAAGAGATCAAGAGCCACAGGAATAAGAATAAAGTTCAAGTAATTTACTGCCACAGCTTCGATTTCAAGCACATGCTTCGTATTACAATCTAAAACAGTTTCAGCATGAAGAAAAGAAGGATTAGATCCAGTTTAGTGATGCAGTGATGAAGCTCGGGGTCACAGCCGTGCTGTCGTTTGCTTGTAACTGGACTGAAACGCTTGTTATATAAGATTGATGTCGTGTCAGGGGCTGCAGCAGATTGACGGCACACATTTTAAAAACTTGATGTCCAACATGTTTTGCACTGGAATCTGGACGAGGGGACTGAGAACAAGTCCTGCCTCATTTGAACTCAGCGTTGGTTCTCTCTTGTACAGTAACCACAAGCCTCAAACACCCCGAAGCCTCCATTTTGTCTTCTTCCGCCACATCTTGTGTAAAAAAAAAACAGCTTTCACATTCAGTTAAGCCTCTCCTCTTTGTCTCAATGAGTGAGCAGTAATTTATTTTAAATTGCTGAACCCTGCTGAGAATGAAGCTGCTGTTACAGCAACATATTTCATATCACACATTTAGTGGGTATTAGCACCAGAGCAGGGTCCAAAGAAAACAGGCATTTTATTATAGAAGCAGCTGGATGTTTCTCGTGTTGATGAGTCATCCCTTTTTTCCTGCTTTTTGTGAATATTTTCGTCAGGGTGGGAGAGCTCCGACTCAGACACAGAGGCTCATTGATGAGAGTGTTTGTTTGGCAGCGGGTATCCTAGCCACAAACCCACTCACACTTGCAAGACGGTTTGAATGTGTTTACT
>JAJHUR010123420.1:37271-51190 GCA_027495735.1 Lutjanus campechanus | reverse complement strand
GTGTGTGACATCAACATGCAAGGCGCGCCAAGCAGCAGACAGGAGACGAAAAAAAATAGAGAAAGAAGACTGAAAGTAACATGGCTGAGGCGGCTCTCGCGACTCGTATCCAAGGTCTGGAAATACTTTACCAAAAGACCGTTAGCTGCAATATATGCAAGGCTACCTTAAAGTACCATGGCAGTTAGGGTTGTGCCGATTGGCGATCCGATCGTATCGATTGAAGGGATGAACAACGATAGTTTTTTTCCCTTGGCGATATTACCAGAGGTTGTGGTGAGCGCACAATTAAGAGAGGGAGGGAGAGACAGACAGACAGATGAGAGCGGGCATGTGTGTGTGTGTGTGTGCGCGCGCGCGCATGACGGCGAGCTTACTGCGGCTATAATTAATTGATTAATAAGAACAAAGCACCATGAATTCAAACTCTTCTGACCCTTAATGCACCAGATTCATACTTTTCCAAATTACTTCTGTCAGAGATGCCGCATACGGACGGATTTACCTCCATCAGCTGGCGGTAATGAAATGTGCTAAACGCATTTCAGACGCTAAAATCTCCCGAAGAATCCAATCCAAACATAGATGAATGAAAGGTTGTTTTAAAATAAATATATAATTCTAATTTGTGATCACTGACTTTATTAAGCCGACTGCATCTAACACAGCGACACGCAGCGTGCAGCCTTGATGGAGACGCTGTAACGTCTGACCCAAACAAAGTAAGTGATCCGTGTCAGCTTAATATCATGACTTTAAAAGCACCGAATAACTTGCCTTAACGAATTTCGTTATGATAAAATATGAAGAATTGTAAAATATAATTTCTATGAGGCTGTTCAGTCAGTCTAAGATCAAGCTACGTGCGGCTTGTTCAGTCAATATTGTTCATTATTGATAGTGCTGAAATTACACTTTCTGCCTAAAATAATTAATACCTTGATAATACACTACCTATCAGCCTTAGGGTGGAGCAGCCATTCACTACATGATGTGGTGCGAAATGCACACACATTAATGTGGCGGCTGCGGCAGTCCGACTACAATGCATAACCATTTGAAGCTACACCCGGTCATGGCTAGCAGCTCCAGCAGCGGCGACGTTAGCGGAGAGAAGCACCGACTTTATGCAACATGTGGACATTTATGTTTAATAGCAAGATTTCTACAATTGTTTCACAATTTACATCCAATGTGTATCTTAAATACATTGTGTTTTTATGGTCATTAACAGAGGCAAACTCAGTGTCGAGGGTTAGGCCTGGCAGCACCGTGCCGCATGGATTAAAAAAACAAAACAAAAAAAACCTGGCGAATATTCGACTATTAGTCGACTTTTGGGAAGTATTCGATGAATACTAAAATGCAGTATTCGTCAATGCACTACTCTGTAGCATCACTTGCATATTGTCTTGCTTTTATCCTTGGCTTTTCCGTGTTCATTTCCCTCAAATGTGTAGTATTTCCAAACAGCAGTCCTGCTGATTTCTTTGTTAACCAAAACTGGTCACAGAGGCTTAGCACTTGCCATCTTTAATGAGCTAACATCATAACAACATGCCATATTCCACAGCCTGTCAGCTTTTACATTCAACTGGAGCAGATAAGACGAGTGACGAGAGGAAGACAGCACTGTGAGTGAGAGGAGGTGGGAATATGTGGGCACTGCAGTGGTGTGTGTGGAAAAATGCAGCTGGTACTGGTGTATTGATACTGTGGAAAATGAGTATTGAAACCACTTCAAATATTCTGAATTGATATGTAAAGAAAGATCTATATTTTTGATAAAACTATCTTTCATCATTTTGTAATGATATAAAACATTGTACAATCAGTGTTTTTTGACGTTTGGTTGGACAAAACAGGGTAGATGATGATGCCGTCTTGGAATTTGTTGAAGACTGTTTTTTCCCCTATTTTTGTGAGACTTCATGAATGACCAAATGATTGGTCAATTGAAGAAATAATTGCTAAATTATTCAGTAATAAAAATAATTCAGTTGCTCTAGTCATAACATTGCACACTAGTATCCTGTGTTTCTGTATGAAAACGCATCTTAAAGGCTTGTGATACAGACGTACTGTAGATAATGTTCTAATCTTGTATACAGGGATATAATGCTTATTCTGCACTCAAGTCCCAGTTTATTGGGTATATCTACTGTAGCTAAAACAAATGCAGACTGATGCAATAGCGCTGCAACAAACTATTCCCTCAAGATGGTTCAAATGTTCAGTTTTGTTTTGTTTTTTTTAACATTTTGAAAGAGTCATTTTGTAGTAGTTTATCAACCCTCATCATGTCCTGACCTCTGAGTGTGATCAAAACTAGAAAAAGACTCTGTAACCAGGATAGTAGCATGCATGTGAGGATCAATAAACTCCGTCTACAGCAATGATGACCCAATCAGAAGAACTTGGCAGGCAATGTGTTTACTTAACCAGCGCAAGCAGTGAAACTGAAAGAGGGATTTCCCCCATGGGCTCTTATCAACTGGGAAACAGACAGAAAATGTATCAGTTATCATTGCTTTCCACCGCCAGTTCACAGAAATATTGAACTGGAGACTGCTGTATAGATCATCCACCCACCCAGTCTTCTCTATGGATTGATAACACTGTTGTGTTTCAGTCCTGTGTTTGGCACAGACAGGCGTGCTGTGATCCCACCCCAGGCTCTCTCTGGGAATGTGGGTATGACATGCCAAAAATGGAGGATTAATGCATCTTTTGAGGGGCTTCTGCAAGCCCCTGTTTTAATCTTGAGTGTGTGCCAGTGTCTGTTGAGTGGAGTGGGAAACCATAACCCCACCCACTCCGTATCATACACATATCACAAACACACAGAGCATATCCATCTTGACAATCCTTTCTAAAACTAGTTGATCCTCGACCAAGCGTATACCTCTGGCAGCTATTTTAGCACAATGGTTAGTGCTGTTGTGTGACACCTGGTCGGTCGCTGTAGTCACTGATTGGATGGCAAAGTGAACTGGCACTCGGTTGGAGCACAGGGACAGACTGGCACCAGGCCAGAACAGATGGCCACAAGTTTCACTTGCAACACAACACAGTGGCAGGCAGGAGTGGAGATAACACCTCTGTCTAATAATAAAAAATCCCTGGTTCCCTAGGTGACCCCTTCAGCGCCTGCAGCCTTTTTAATTACATGTGAATCCCAGTCTACTGAGAGAGAGCTGTGACAGGATAGAGATGTTGTTAAACCATCAGCCCTGCTTTCTGTCTCCCTCCCTCCCTCCTGACTGAGAGCTGTGGCTGCCTTGGTGACTCATCCTCACCATAAGGCAAGCTAGATCCAAGCTGGATCCATGGGCTACCTATGAGGCTGAACATTTAATTATTTCAGCCTCAAATAGATTTGCATTTGTTATTCTAACGCACAAGGTAACTTAGGTAATGATGCAGCCAAGTGGACTGGCAATTTACGCTCAAGTGATTGCAGCAAAATATCAGGGAATTATGTGTTTACCTATTTGGGCCGATGGGAGATTCTGCACAGGAACACAGAGTTCCTGGCCCGTTCCTGTTGTCGAAAATTTTATATTGTCATCATCATTAAAGATACATTCTGTTGGCTGCTTGGATAAACCTCTCTTGGGATCTAATGACCTTTGGCTAGCTTCCTTCCTTTCTCTCTATGCTGTTAATGAAAACTAACAAACATACTGTATTAATCAGTGGCCTTTTTTGCAATGATGAAATGGCTACATCTCTGCTAAAAGAGGTGGTGAAACTGGAATTTAAATGGATGTTGCTCTTATAAACAGGGCTGCATAAAGCATTTTAACAGGCAACCTGTTAAATGTATTTGTAGGAATGGCCCTTTACTTTTCAATCGTAATTGTAGGCATAATTAATACATTTTTTAACATGCAGTTCCTGCACTTGTTCTGCAAAAACGGTCAAACCAAAAAACATGTAGTTTGTCAAGACACATCTTTGTGTATTTGTTATTCAAAGCAGTCATTAACTGTGTTTGTTGACATTTGAACAAATCGACTTAAAGACTCAACTCGTGATCACACTGGCCTCATCATGATCATCATCATGTAACGGCACAAAGGCATGCAGAATAATACAAAATGTTACAGTCAAACGTGCTCCTCCTCTTTTTCCCTCGCCACTGCTACCTTGAAAATTAACATCTGCATTGATTGATGATATTGTCTGACCAGTTAAAGCATGTTAAGTTGTTAGTTGATTGGTTGGGACCCTTGACTGATTGATCATTTGTCAGTTTCTGTCCTGCCTGGTTTGCATCATTGTGAGCTGCTCATTTCTTCAGAATCCAAATACCAGAATACCAATCTTTCTGCCATTAAAACAACGTCAGAAATCCCAGCAGACAAAGCTGAAAGTAGGGGATGTTAATGATCATTACTCGATTAATTGCCGTTAAGAATTAAAGCTCACAGGTTTTCTCACTGTTTGGTTTTGGTCTGCCTCGTTAGTCTAGCAGTAATAACTGCTCCTTATTTGACATTATTTTGTTTGCTGGAGCCACTTTGTACAAGAGCCTTTTTGTTTTATTATTCTCTTCATGTAGATGTTTTTGCTTCATAAATTAATGTTAAACTAAACTTAAACTGAAAAAAAGATGTACTTTTTTTTTTATCTTATTAACTGTTACTCTAGAGCTGCAACAAATTACTATTTTCATAGTCGATTAATCTGTATTTTCTTGATTAATCATTTAATTAACAGTTAATAGTTGTTTGTTTTAAAATGTCAGAAACTCCATGTAGTAGCTTTAAATACAGTAAACAATTAAAAGACAGTATGTGTCCTCTTTATGCCCTTCAATATGCCCTTGTTTCGAAACAGACCACCACATTGCTGTCACGTCTAACACTTCAATTTCCTTTGTGCTTGAACATGATGCGTCTTTGTGAATCATACTTGCCTAGCAGGGAGTGCCTGAATGAAGTCAGCGAGTGTTGGCAAGCAGCTCCAAAGGAAAGTGGGTGACTGGATAGCTATTTGTTTGCTTTGTCTTTCTTCCTCCCATTTGACTCTGGCTCAGACTGATCACAATTTAATGCAGCAGGACTGGTGGGAAAAGTGGGTCAGGAGGAGGAAGTTTTAGCAAACTTGGCATTGGAGTTGTTGACTTTGACTTTTTGGAGTGTTGCTGTTGTAGACATCTCTACGACTGATACAAAACCAACTAAAACTGCAACTCACGCAGAAAACGATCTAGATGGATGGATGAATAGCTCTTCGGGTGAGAGGGAAAATATGTGTTTTTGATTTTTGGGTGAACTGTCCATTTAACACCTTTTAGGGGCCTATATATATATATATATATATATATATATATATATATATATATATATATATATATATATATATATATATATATATATATATATATATATAAACATATATATATATATACACACACACACATATATATTAACTTGTTTAATTTAACAATGAACAGATGGCAGTGAGTCACATAAGCCTCAGTGCTCAACATTTCAGTGTATAGCAGCCTGCTGAAACAAGGCTGACTGAAGGCATTTTCCTGCACTGTGGCTTTTCGAAGCATCTGTGCCATGCCACCTTCCATGAAGAATTCATCCATAAAGCTGACAACAGGAGTACTGATTTAGTGGCACTTTGGAGCATCATCCATTCTGAACAGGTCGTAGATTTCTCCTTGATGATGAGAGACACGATCCCGAGTAGAACAGGGTTTGATTATTGAGTTGCTGTCTTGATTGTTCACTCACTGTCTTGGCAGTAATAGAATTGATGATTCCTAGATGTTGCCTATATTTATTATCTTACCTTCAGACAAGAAAGAATAGACACCACTAGAATTAGAAAGTGGCGTCAGTGAGTGCTGCTTTCTTTGCCCTGCTTTTCATCCCCAGATGCTACAGCATGTCATGAAGGTGTGCTCACACTGTGTTAGTCATGCCACTAATCTACTTCTTCCATTCTCCCCCTGTCTTGTTCTTTCTCTTCTCTACAGGCTCTGCAGCCTCACACTGAAAAAGCTGGTTGTCCTCAAAGAACTGGATAAAGAGCTGAACTCCCTGTCTATAGCTGTCAAAATACAGGTGGGTGGGTTAATCTCCCATGTGCGATGGGAGTGTCGGGCTCAATTGCAAAACATTTGATCGCAGCGTGTCATGATCTGTGGCTCACCGTTTATCAATTCTTTGTCCGGGGCTGTGCTCTGTTCAACACAATCACAAAGCCTAGACGATGAATAAGACATGCTACTAATCCTGTTGATTGATAAAAACCTCCTGAGCTGCACAGGAAGCTCTGGTGAGTCACATCCACTCAGGTGCTTTAAATGGCAGACTAGCATTACCACTCTAAGCAGGAGCATTAGCACCATAAGGCGGATTGTACATCTTACATTGATTGCTAATGCATTTCTGTGAGTACAGGTGCGCAGTGTGTTGCTTAGTCTCGGGGTTGTTATTCAAAATTTAGATATGATTGTCTTAAGTTTCTCTTACTTTTTTTCATATAATGGGCTTGTACAAACATGCCACATCAGATTCAGCAAACACTCATAACTTCAGATAACTATAAATGATCCTTCTGTCCGTATTTAAATGCACGTGCATGAGACTTGTATATTAGCTTAATTAACGTCCCCAATAATACCATACAAGGCTGAGTCTCCTGCCCTTCATGTCAGGAAATATGCATTCACAAAAATGGCATCAAACAGTAAAAAAAAAAGATTCAAGTCGTGCTTTCAGAGATCCATAAAGGAAAGTCTGTAATTTTAACAGCATCAGCAATGGAGTTAAGGGACCTGCTAAAGCCAAGAAACATGAAAAAAGAGTGCTGTTAATGCTGCCTGAGGCATGTTACTGTTACTGAAATAAAGAAGTGGTTTTATATGAAAATGGCTTCAAAGAAAAACAAAATGCATTGCCATTTCAATTTCAAATTTTTTTATTTTTATTTATTTATTTTTTAGAATTTCTATTTTTTCTACCATGGAGATGACTTTTTGGTTAGTTGTGTTTTCTCCTTGCTGTCACTGGAGCAACATGATCCCATTCAGTGATCCTCCCATCCCTTTATATGGAATTCAAAGTATTCCTAGAACACAGAGTGAGTTTTTTTGGAAAGGCAGGATAACATATCTCCCTCTCAGAATACTGTTCTGTTTGACTGGCGTATTGTTGGCAGAGTGTTAGAGAGGTTGTTTTAACTTGTGAATGTCCCGCCCCCATTAGTGCCCTTGTATCTGCATGTTTTTGTGTGTATTTCCATGTATGGGAGACAGAAAAGGAAAATGACACAAAATATTTGAGAAAAATAAGGAACAATAAAACAACAATAATAAAAAAAAATTTTAAATTTCATCATGATCATGGGCTGACACCCCTGACTATGTGAGGATCATAGTCTTGACTCATCTGTAGTGGCGGAGCGTTGGAACCCTGCCTTTGGTCTGCAGACAGGCCTCACAGTTTTAAAACACACATTCAGCAGTAAGTCTAGTGGTGGTTGTAAAGATGATGGTCCACTGCTTCTGAAACAGTTGATTCTGCATGAGAACTACGACCAGTGAGTACCTCAAGTGTACACAGACACACATGTGAACACATTGCCCTGAGGCGGTCATGTGGAAATAATTCTTAGAGGAAAAAGTCACACTGCAGTTGCCCAGAAAATCCTCACAGAAGAGAATTTGAGTATTGGCCCCGCCTAAAAGCGGAGTAGAGGAGGGACCAGACTGTGTCAGGAAATCTGTACCTGTACCTGAGTACCCACACATCACAGAGAATCTAATATGTAGAATTTTCCTAGTGCTGCATTTTGCAGATGTTTAATAATATGCATCCCACCACTCCTTCTCCGCTACACAAATCCCTGGCTTACCTACCTCTAAGTACGGATGTGTCTGACGTGTGTGTGCCCAGCATGTTTGATTTATCAACATAAGGAAGAGGGAATGTTTATACCAACAGTAGAGCTGAGGATTCCCAGCAGTGGATATGCATGTAATAAAACATGAAATAGCAAAAACATTGCCCTACAGAGTCACAACAAAGCAACATGTTTAGTCAAACTTGCATTAAGACTTTCCTCGCTGTGCCATAGAAATTAGTGTACCATAGGTTGTGTAATATTTGGGGGAAAAGCCAAAAAAAAAATAATTTAATTTTGTCTATTGTCCAGTCAACGATTAATCGATTATGAAATAATTAATCATTGAATTAATCACCAACTATTTTGATAATAGATGAATTGGTTTGAGTAATTTTTGAAGACAAAAAAAAGTAAAAATTCTCTGATCCCAGCTTTCTTTATTCCTTTATGACAGTAAACTGAATATATTTGGGTTGTGGACAAAACAAGACATATGAGGGCATCATCTTGGGCTTCGGGACAGACTGATCAACATTTTTCACCATTGCCTGACATTTTAAAATCAAACAACTAATCGCTTAATTGAGAAAATAATCGAAACATTACTTGACAATGAAAAAAATAGTTGTAGCCCTTTATACCATATAAATAAGGAAGTAGCCAAATCTAATCATAGTGGAGAAAATTGGATAGATGGTGTAGATAGGCTACTTCTAAAAATCAACGAGCCTAGCATAGCAGTGTAGCAGCCACTACCATCTTTGCAGCCTCTGACTATAGTAGTGATTTCATGTTGTTAGATTGTTTAAATTACATATTTATATGTAGTTAATTAAACATGACTTTATTAAACTAGCTAATTACTTCAATTGGACAAAAGAGCTGAAGAGGAAGTTCATTTTGTTTCAAGATACTGATGTTTTCCCTGTGCCTATTATATTGTGCAATCATAGAATATCTTAATATCTAAAAAAAAAAAATATTTAAGGTCTGTGTGAGTGATTCATACTCAGCATGAAAAGGCATGAAATTAAGGTCCTACAACTTATACGGCAGTTTGGCTGCCTGAGAGCCTTCAAACTTCAAACCCATTTTTTCAGTGTCACTGTTTCTGTCGTTGCTGCTCTTTGCTTTCATGCCTCAGTAATTGACCATTTTTCTGTCGCACACTCAATATTGTCCCCCTCATTATGAAATGTAATTGAAATTTTATGCAATACTGGCCAATTCTATTTAAAGAGAAACAAATCATCCCCCCTTTACTGTCATCCTGAAGGAGAAAGTAACCAACCAAGTGTGGCTTTATCCATGAGCTACGTTGTCTCCAGAGCGTGAAATCTCTCCATTTCTGCTGAGCTGCCCTTAGGACAGCCGAGCAAAGCTCTGTTCACCGCGGCTCCGGAACTGGAGCATTAAATGCAATTTCCAGCAGGTTTGGATAGGGAGAACAGAGACGCTGAGGGGATAAAGAGACAGTTGGAGAAGATGACAGAGGAATGAGAGGGTTTTGTTTTCAGACAGTCAATGACAAAGCCTCATTACCGCGTGTCATCGGTTCTCTGTTCAGCATACAGTGGCCGTCTCTTCTCTCTCTCTGGGTCTCATCAGGTTGAGTGGCCTGCACGCACACACAACCGTTGTAATGGCTAACCACTTGGATGGTCTCCCAAAGCCACAGCAAAAGGGATGATGAGATTGCAGTTTAGTCTCCGGGAGGCCCTGTGTTCCCTGGGAGATAGGGAACGTCTGTCTCTCACCCTGGAGACCGCTGGGTCAATTCAAATAGTTAAGACCTCCACAGACAAACCTCTGCTACTTTTCCTGCACATTCGCTTGCATTGTGGTATGCTACTCACGTGCATTTCATGATTCTGCATTTTGTGTCCTCTCTTCTCTGTGTGCTGTTGCCTGAGGTTGTAGCCAGACATAGATGTCAGCTGGATTATGATAGGAAAGGCGTGCAATCCTCATTTCAGCGCCGCTGTCCAAAGCACTTCCATTTGCAGTACACTCAGATATGATCCAATTATGTGTGTGTGCATGTGCGTGTGTGTCTGTATTAGGTGTGTGTTGGGTGAAAGCAAAAGCTTCAAAATGCCTTTAAAACCTCTCTAATACAATTGCACATTGAGCTCTTGTCCTGACCCTAAATCACTTCCTGCAAACAGGGGAGCCAATTTAGAGAATTTAACATGTTTAAAGAAGTAACCTTGAGAAGAAGTGCGAAATTGAACTTGTTTCCCACAGGCTTGTGGAACTCAGTAGAGAAGAGGGGCTGTAACATCCCCCCATATGGCCCCAGAGAGACAGTGGAGAAGCTTGTAGCAGGGGAGCGAGGGCAAGAGAAGGGGGGCAAAGGACATTCAGTACAAGCTTTGCTTGCCAAGGCTCTGTATTGTTAATGCATGTCAGGCAGTTTGAGAGTGCACAGCTTTTGTGCCTTGATTCATTGTACCCACCACTGAGCATGAGAAAAGAGTGCATACAAGGCCTCTTTGTGGAGCTCAAGTTAGTGACAAGGTCAGACTCAGACAGAGATTTACTCATTTTTTTCTTTATATGCAAAACAAGTGCTGTGGCTACTGTTAAGCATGTTCTCTGCAAAATAATGAGCCATTAGACTGGATAGAAAAGCTAAATATTCTATATTTGCATGTTGACTTCTTTTATTTAATGCATTTTAAACAATTGACACTAAACTCTTTTCTTAAATGTTCTTAAACTTTGTGAGATAGGCTAGAACACAGTGTTATCTGTTCCCTGAGTATTAAATGCAGTTTGTAGACTGAGAGTTTCACCAAACAATAATTATCGCCTGTTGAATATAGTACTAAACATGACTTCATATCTTAGATAAATACATAAATTGTTATCACACAGACAATGCACTGGTTTATTTTGTAACAATAGCATTGTTTATCCCAAGAAATATTTATGGCCATGAGCAGATCACCCTTTACTCTCTGCTGCTCATTCAGTACCAGTGATATTTAAAAAGAAGTGGAGGTTGTACATTTATGTAATATTAGCTAATGTGATTTTGCTATTTTTATTTCAGCCCATGCTGATTCTGTAAATCCATTCATGATCAAGGAAAGGTGCCTATGGCAGCATGCGTCACAAGGATGACATATAGACAGACAAACTACTTCTCCTAGAACATGACTTGGAGTTTCCAGTTTGTTGTGTTGGAGGAATCTGGAGCACTCACAGGAGCAAAGAACATGTAAAGTCAGGACTGATGATCACACCCAGGATCCTCTCTGAGACAACAGTGTTAATTGTCTACT
Organism: Lutjanus campechanus; assembly: GCA_027495735.1. NCBI lineage: Eukaryota > Metazoa > Chordata > Actinopteri > Lutjaniformes > Lutjanidae > Lutjanus > Lutjanus campechanus. Next base: position 40,025 of record JAJHUR010123420.1, on the reverse strand, counting down.
TAGTGTCCTGAAGCATTTTCAGTTCACTCAAACATTCTGAGGCTGCTTGCTGACAATAACATCAGAAGTTGGGAGAATACCTTCACACCAACTGCAAGAGCTTAAATTTTCTTTTGAGAATAAAATGAATTTTTGTGGTGTCCGCTGTGTTTTGTCAGATATATCAAGCTACATGTAGTCTTCTGTTTGGTTTTCTTCTATTCAGCTCTTAACACTGCTTGGTTGATTGAAGTGTGGGTATATACTGTATGCTATTTCTGTTGACCAGGCTGTCACTCTGTAGATTTTCCTTGACTTGCCCTCAATCATCTGTCGACTTTGAGTTGGCAGGTATGATCAGCTATGTTTGGAAAAACAGTTAATGGAGCCAAACAAACTGAAATTTCAAAGTGGTGCTCCACTTTGTTGTGCCTGTATGCAACATCGTCATCATGGTCATTTCTTTGCTATATGCACAATAAGTTATTTTAAATCACTAATGCATGTGTTGTACCGACAGAGGCACCTCTGCATGAATAAAGCTAATGCCTACTGATATCCTGATGATTCCTCAGCTCATACCCCACCATTTCATTTGGTATCTGTTACATGATTTAGCAGCTCTGATGACATTAGGATCCAGTGTCGTACCCACTGCATTGGACTATTTAAGAGTTTCTCCCTGGGGTATTAAGCCAGATAGAGGATATCCTTACCTCTCCACACTGCTCACCAAATCTTACTTAATTTTATTGGCAGGTTTAGCAGACACCTGATCTAAGCTTTGGGCACTTATGAAATTTTAACAGATCCTGATGAGATGCCAGATATGTTACACAACAGATGTCTGTCTTCAGCACTCACAGCTTGACATAAAATGGTGAAACAGAGACTTGACAAGCTGTTTCTGTTCACACGTTCACACTTTTGAGTCCGCGCTTCAAAATGATTAGAGGTCGAAAAGGAAGCTTGGTTGAAGAATTAAACTCTAACTTGATGAAGAACATGATAGACTTTAATCCAAGGCTTGCAAGACAAACATGCTCAGGGCTGAGACAGGTCCTCTGAGGACACACACTGCGTGTCGGTGTTCTTACATTTGGAAGACACCTCAAGAACGTGGCATTTAAACCCCTGTACTGTTTGGCCACACCAACTTTGTGCCAGATCCCAGAATTAGCTTCAGTGATGAGTCTCTCTCAACCGGAGTAGCGAGCAATAGATAATAAAGCTAAATTCGGCTTCGATTAGCAGCTTCAAACAGTTACTGTTAATTTCTAATGGAGATCTTTGGCAACAATCAAGGCATGATTAAGAATCCCAGCAAGTAGCTTAGAGGCTGAAGCATGCGATAAGGTTGTTGCTGGATTGAATCCTTATGTTGGTTAGGAAAACTGGTGTAGGGTAAACTCAAAACACCAGCTCTTGATATATCCCTAATCAGGGTGCCTGACCCCTATTTCAAATGTTCTAATGGCACTGTTCTCTAGAAAGCACTGAAGAAGTTGAGGACTGTTTGTACTAGGCTGCCTCAGGGTGTGATACTGCATAAATGTGTGAATGTGAAGCAGGCTGGTACTAGAATAAGGCTTACACACTCAGTCACTGGATAGATGTAGTTGTAAGAAACAACATAATGAGGGATTCTGGGGGATTTTCTTTTATTCCAAAGGGAGCATATTGAATTTCAATGTTTGCACCCCTAAAACAAACAGTGTTGTCGGTTTCATTCCAGAATAGGTTTGTGCCAATTTCAAGCTCGCTGCCAAAACAAACCTGGAAGTCCCTGATGTATGATTGTTCAAAGAATTTATAACTGTGCTTATAATGAAACTTTGCTTTACTTTGTCTTCCAGGGTTCTAAGCGTCTTCTGAGATCAAATGAGTACGTCCTTCCACCCAGTGGACTGATGGAGACAGATCTGGAGCTCACATTCTCACTACAGGCAAGCACTCTTGACATTATGCTGTGAATTCTCACACTGATATGGCAGTTACTTGACCGGCAGGAATTTATTGAAGCCTTTATCCACACTTTAACCCCTTACAAAAGGCTGCAACTAACCATTTTCTTCATTGTTGATTATTTTCTTAATTAATTGATGAGTTGTTTGGTCTATAACAGGGGTCCCCAAACTTTTTCCTGTGAGGGCCACATAACTTTTCCCTTCTCTGATGGGGGGCCGGGGTCAGTTTGTAACAGAAAAATTCTTTTGTCTTCTGCTGCAGCTGGGCATATACATTACCCCCGATTTCAATGCGTCTGGTGATTGTACTCGCCGACAGACTCACGGCATTAAAGACATCTTTCTTCTCGGGACACACCTCCTCCGCGACAGCATTCAAACATTTCTTGACAAACTCTCCATCAGTGAAAGGTTTACCGCTGCTTGCTATCAGTTGAGCAACCCGAAAGCTGGCCCGAACGGATGACTGGTTCAGCTGAGCTTGGCGTACAAATGTATTCTGCTGAGCTAACAGTCCACTTTTTAGCTTTGAGAGTTTGTCTGCTCGCATTTGGCCTTGCAAGCTATCATACTTGTCTTTGTGACGGGATTCATAGTGTCGGCGCAGATTGTATTCTTTGAATACCGCCACCGCCTCTTGACAGATGAGACAAACAGCCTTTTCTTTGCATTGAACAAAAAAATAATCGTTTGTCCACTGCAGGTTGAATACCCTGCATTCTGAATCAATTTTTCTCTTACCTAACCTTTTCGCCATTATTCCGTTCTATTTGACAGGGGCCAGTCTAGGATTTTTTTTCTGGGGGGG
>JAJHUR010123420.1:0-37188 GCA_027495735.1 Lutjanus campechanus | reverse complement strand
TCTTACAAGCTGTTATTGAAGTTCAGGAGTGAGTCTTGGTCACCCACAGTTTAGCCACAGTCCAGCAGACAGACCACATGAAGTTTTTCTGTTTTTCAGTTCTTCTGGCTGTACAGAATCAGAATCATCTGAGTACAGTGAGAGTGGCTGTATTTTTTACATGAACTTGAACCAGGTGTGTGTTCATCTCTGCGTCATCAGTCCACACATCTTTTGATGTGGTGAAGGGAGGAGCTGAATATTTAGATATACAGATAGTGACTACGTACAATCTTGTTTTATTATTTTGTTTTGTGGTTGAAAAGAAATGTTGTTTGTAAGAAATAGAGGCAGAATACAGACATTATGTTTCTGTTGTCTCACATGGCAGGTCACCACCAAAGAAATTGTTTTCTTGTGCAGTAACAAAAACAATGTGTTGAAATAAGTCTGCTGTGGGTTTTCGTCTTAAAGGCTGATGAATATAAAATGTGGTCTGCATTGTTTATCTGACTTTGTTTTTTGTTATTTTCAGTACCCCCATTTTCTGAAGAGGGACGCCAACAGACTGCAGATTATGCTGCAGAGGAGGAAACGCTACAAGAATCGCACCATCCTGGGCTACAAAACTTTGGCTGTGGGAGTTATCAATATGGCTGAGGTATTGTATAGTGCTTCAATCTTTTCTTTTCATGTTTCATTGTCAGCTGTTCAATTTCTTCTGAGAAAAATATCATTTTTCTTTGAGCTTGTGTTTGCACTCTGCTTCTCTCTGACAGTGATTGACATGGCTATTAGTGTCTGTGTCCCATGTCTTGGTTGCCTCCTGTGTTACACATCATTTCAGATGATTCATGCTCATCACACGTACTGCTGTGTGAGATTATGGGCCATCTGGAGCTGGCTTCATATGCAATTTTTGGGAAACAACGCATTCAGCCATGCTAAGCCGAAATAATGTACTTGGAGTTCATATGAACCTTGTTTGTTTAATCTAGAGATATCCTTGCAGTGGGGACTTAACAGTTGCATCAGGCTGTATGTATGTTTGGTCACAGGCCCATCAAGAGGCCATTTTCTGATACCCACAGTAGCTCTACTTGATTTGCATACTGATGCCCACTGTCAGTGTGGGTCACACGTTGAAACTGGCTGCTGTTGATTGTGTCACTCTGTGGGTCATTCACTTGCCACAAAGGGCAGAACCAATGTGTTCCAGTGTTTTAACACAGGACAGTGGGCACTTTGTGATAGCAGGGTTACTACAAGGGCTTGGTGATATATTGACATTATACTGATATTGTGATGTGAGACTAGATATTGTCAGACTGATTCAGCTGTTGCCTTTACCGACTTAGTCATTATATCCACCTTACTGATGATTATTTATCAAAAAACCATTGTGTTTGTGTAGTTTGTGATAAATATCGATGGAGATATCTGGTCAAAAATACTGTGACATTTCATTTAGTCCCTATTGCCCAGCCCTTAGTAATAGTTCTGCACTCTAATCCTTACTAACTTGTCACTGTGCAGCAATATGGTTCCTGTCAGTATTTAACTGGTAAATATCATGTTTTTGGATTAATATTTTTGCTGCATTAATGTTTATGTTGTGTTTTACTGCTGTAGATGTTTTAGGCAGAGCTAATTTTAACTATTTTATATACTGTTGGGTAGTGCAATCTACATCGCTTGTTCATATTCCAGAAGATCATCAAATGTTTGCACTTTTTAAGAATATATGGTATGTTATTAAAGAGAAGATGCACTTATTGAGATATACTAATGTAGAACAGGGAATAGCCTAAAAATATTGAGCTATTATTTATAAGCCATATCACCTAGCCCTAGGTTGGGCGATGTCCACTAAATTGGTGTATGACGATGTTCGCACTCAGGTATCACAAAGGATGTTGTGGATATCATTGTTTAGTGGGGGAAGATGGGCTATACAAAGTTAGCAGGCTAGCTATACTGTGAGGAAGCTATGCTAAGAAAACAGTAGTCCATATAACAATGGCAGGATTGAAAGAAGCGCTAACAACAACCTGCAGAAAAGAAATACCACTGCCACCAATGTAACCGATCGTCTTTGGTTTGCCTAATTGGGCAGGTTTAACAAGAAAATAATAAATGGAGACGTAGTACAATGACCAGCAGCAACAGCTTCCTTTTAATTTCTATCCCACATGTCAAAAATTTAACCTTGCCAAGAACTCCTGCCTTACAGTAACATCAAAGGTGTAGAAGGCTTTTAAATCACAGTGTGACGATGGTTGAGGACTGTCAGCCATCACGGTGGACGTCAGCCCAACCCCAGGTCCTATTATGGTTTACAGTAAACAAAGGTTTGGAAATGAGGCTTACATAGCAGATACAGATCAATTAAAATGCGTTGCTGAGAACGTAATTACACAGAGATTTAGACATTGATATTGAGCGTCACACTTATTTGGAATGGAGAAAGGCAGGTAACGTTTCCCCAATTCTAATTACAGCAGCTGATGCGCCCATTAACACTCAGCCAAAGTTGCTCTCCAGCAGTAGCCCCAGGACAGGAATTGACTGACATCTGAAAACAAGACTAATGCATTATTGCATTTTAAAATGCCACTCAGCTGCTGTGCTCTTTTGGTGCTTGCTGCAGTGGAACAACCCACAGACTCCTATGAATAAAGCTAGATTGGCCATTATTGGATCCTGTTGGATAATTATGTTGTCATCTGCTGTAGAGTAAACTCTCTCGTGCCCTCATTCCAAATCTATCTGGGCACTATGTGGGAGGAAGTCACTTATTGGACTTTGCATGCAGCATCCAAGTACACCCCTGCCAGTGTTTGAGCAAAATGAGGCGACTCCCTGTACAGAGATTCATCAAGTGAAATATTGAAAGTACCCCCCAGATAGAGCTTAGAACGAAGGTTCATCCCTCCTCATCTGATTCAAAACAGTTTATACAAACTGTGTTATACTGTTTGATTGGATGATATGAGCAAATTGGCTCAGCTCACTTAGACATTCAGAATGAGAGAGCAGCGTTGTGCTAATGAAGATTTATTTAAAGATAATGTAGCTGTCATTTTGTAATCAGTCTGTAAATCTCTGTGAGCATAAAACAGTGTAACAGAAGCCAACTCAATCTCTGTTGGATCAGTATTGGCTTAGCAAAGAGAGAGATAAAATTCTTCCATCCTCCCTGTCTGTTGAAGAAATGTTATTTGTTCCATGCTGCTTCGACATGGCTACGCTACAGAGTGATTGATAGACGAAGGAATTGTATGAGACATGAAGGCATCTCAGCTAAAGAGGACTTGATGTTGAGGCAGATGAAATCATTATATCAACTCCTGTGTTGTATTTATTCAAGACATGATGATATTATCAGGAACATTGCGTAGGAGGGGTAAAATTAAAGGAGCAATATGTACAATAGCCATCCAAAAATGAGTACTATTATCCAAATAGCAAGTTACACACACAGACTATATATCAGAAAGGTTGAAATCCCATTTAATATACAGGCTATAGTTGAAGCGAGTTGTTTCCCTCCGCCCCCTTCTCCTCAGGCTCGAGGAAGCTCGACCAGGGGAGGAATATAGTAAAACAAAGTTGAATGAATATGATTTATGTAGGGAAAATTTTTCCTTGATCTCTGATGTCATGTCATGTCATTTGATGATATATTACTTTACATACAGAACTCTACTTTAAAATCTTTAAAATTTAGTGGCATGTCTACATTTTTTATTTGAGTGGGTTCTTAAAATCAGCGTCCGGACTGTTAAATCTTCCTGTGTCCAGGTGATGCAACACCCAACAGACGGAGGACAGATTCTGGGTCTCCATAGCAACGTGAAGGAGGCGCCAGTGCGTGTGGCAGAGATCAGCGTGTACTCTCTGTCCAGCCAACCCATCGACCACGAGGACGGTAGCAGCCAGGCTGGCCGCAAGACCAAAACCTCAGGTGGGCACAGCCATCTCCCGTCCCCCTACGTGGGTCTGTTAGACAGCCCTGTACTCTTGCTGCCCGGCCAAATCCTGTCTGTAATTTCAGCCCTCACCCTGCAGCCAGGCCTCTCTCTTTCCCCCTTCCACATGGCTCCTATTTCCCAGCCCGAGGACAGAATAAACTCTATTAATCCCCAGTCAACCTATGGCCAAGGATATGTTATTCTCTTCAGCTATGGTTGTAATGTTGATTTGAGAGTTGAACAGATTAAGGGCCTATTACCTTACACCGGTCTAATTCTGGACAGGGGGGGAGATATTGGTCCCTGCCCGGACTCCACGCCTTCATCCTGCTGTGCTGATCCCTAGCCATTCTGGATGTTATTAAGGAGGCCGCTCAAACATAACAGATGAGCTCATGCACCAAGTATTAAACTAGTGTCACTCTGAGGGAAGAAAAGATGTTTATCTTTCTACTCTGTGCAGTGATCCTTAATAACATCCATCCCATCTAAGAACATAGAGCAGGATGTTTCACAGCCAAAAGGAAGTGTGAAAAAAAGATCCTCCATCACCTGAGCTGTCCTTAGCTGTCAAACACACAGTAAAAATCTGCCTTTTAAGGAATGTGGCTGTTCACACCAATAAAATCTGCCATTAAACAAAAGAACGATAGTAAAATGTTTTAGCCACGAAAATGTCATTAAAACTTAATCAGAATGTGAGACATGGATCACAAAAGAGTGCTACAATCTAATTTGCATATAATAAGACTTTCATTACATTTCAGCAAGCAAATTTAGCATTTAATTATGTGCACAGAAAATGTTTTTGCATTACCATATATTTTGTTCATTATTCTTTCCAAGCAGTCAAAACAGTTCATTACTGATGAACTATACGGAATAGGACAGGAAATTAAGCAACTTTATCCACACAAGATGGAAAATTGTCTTTGGACTTCCTCTGATATTCGTGAAAAATACGCAATGTACTGCACACTAATAGAATTATACTGTTTTGTATTATTTAACACCTTTTACCTTCCAAACGGCAGAATAAGAACAACGTTTGCTGAAGTAACAGATGTCATATTGAGTTTAGGAGGCTTGATTTCGCTCCAAACAGATTCCTTCCTATAGGAAATCATTATTCCAAAAAAGAGTGACCTTGGAATTCTGCTCTTCTCTTTTCGGCCACTGTTTAAACCCCATTTCTCTCAGTCTGACTTAAAAAGATTTGTCTGTGGAAAACGGATGAAGTGCTGCATTATATAATGCCAGACAAGTATCCCTCTGTTTTGATGTTTTTCTGTGTGTTTCTGTGCTTGCCTACCTCAGACCGCTCCCCAGACATGGATAACTATTCTGAGGAGGACGATGACAGCTACTCATCAGAGCAGGAAGCCAGTGATGATGCAGTTCATGGCCAGGTCAGTGCCAGAAAATGATATAATAGCTGCAGACAAATCTGCAATACCCACTGAAATTGAATACATATAAGAAATTCCAGAATTAAAAGCTCATATAGCTAAACAAAATAAAGAATGTACTTGTCATACTGAACATGCTATTGCATATTTATACTAGTCATGTTATATACATGTTGACTTCAACATTTTGTAAGATCAAGTTTCAGGGGCACCCCTGTAGCTCGGTTGGTAAAGCGTGCGCCCCATATACTTAGGCTGTCAGTCCTCTGCAGCGGCCACTGGTTCAACTCCCGCCTGTGGCCCTTTGCTGCGTGTCATCCCCACTCTCTCTACACCCCCTTTCCTGTCTGCTCTTCCTGCCAAAATAAAGGCAAAAGAGCCCCAAAAAATAACCTTTAAAAAAGATTCGGATAACCAAAGTAATCCCAAAGTGCTTTTTCCCCACAACTGAGAGTCTTTTAAATCCTTCACCTGTTCTCAGTCTTCATACTAGCTCTTCATCTCTTGCATGTGAAGAATTTGCTTCATTTTTTTAAAGAAAAAAATGTTTCTATTAGAGCCAGTATTAAGAATGCAAACGATCAAACTCCCCGGGATCTTCCTGTCCATGGGCCTCTATGATGTCAGAAGATGTCAATGATGTAATTAGCAGGATGAAGTCCTTCACATGTATTTTAGGACCCTCTGCCAAGTAACAAGTATAATAAACTCCTGTAGTTCACCCAAAAGTTAGTTTAGTTTAGGGGTTTCACCAGAAAACAGCACCGCAGAATCTCCCAAACAATGTGCGTGAATGGTGGTTTTCAACAGAATAAAAACATAAAATGCCTCCATACTGCTTGTCTGGGGTAATCCAAGTCTCCTAAAGCCCTACCATGCCAAGATTACTAAAAAAATATTATTTACATCATGTTTTTAGCCTGAATCTTCACTGTAGATCCTTAGCTAGGAGCCACCTTCACGTGCACATGCACACTGTCTGAACTGGGTGTGTGTGGTGTAACAGTGTGCAAATGGCGTGTCGGGGCTTGGATTACAGATGAGCAGTATGGAGCCGTTTTATGTTTGTTTGTTTTTTCCAGTTGCTTTTTACGTTTGAAATTCTCATTTTAACATTAAAACTATCTTTTTTTATCTTGGGAATATTGCCAAAGTCAGACTTTTTTTTTTTTAAACTCAGAAAGATGCACTCGCTCACACTTTAATTAGACTGCTGTAGTTCCCTTTTCACTGGATTACCCAAAAAGTCAATAAGAAAACTACAGCTAGATCAGAGTGCTGCAGCAGGAGTCTTAGCTAAAACAAAGAAAAGGGATCACTTTACGCCACTGCTTAAGACACTACACTGGCTACCTGTATTTTATAGAACTGATTTTATTGAGTTCTTTTCTTATTTATGAAGTCCTGAATGACGTTGCTCCTCCCTGCGTCAGAGATCTTCTTTCACTTAATGTTCCAGGCAGATCACTAAGCTTTTCTTTTGAATGTTCCTTATGTGTCCCATAAATGCACCGGCGAGATTGCCTTCTGTTTTTATGCCCCTAAACTGTAAAATTCACTGCCTCTGGATGTTAGAAGGGCAAGCTCTCTATGTATTTTTAAAAGGAAAGTAAAAATCTATCTTTTTAATCTGGCTTTTGATTTTTGACTGGGAGTAGTGTTACAGCCCTTATCGTTCAAAGTTCAGTCATTCGTTTTGATATTTTTATTCGTGGAGTTTCCTCTACTTCATTCCTCTGACTTTTATTTATCTTTTTTTTATTAATGTTTTGTTTTAATTTTATTCTTTCAAATATACATATATTTATGATTTGTTTCCTATCTGTGTTGTTTTAATTTTTTTATGTGATGCACTTTGAGCTGTAAAGGTGCTATATTACTATATTACTAAAATTGAGTTGAGTTAAGAACAAATACAATTGCAGAGTCTGCCAGAAATAGTTGTCTTTTCAAAATGTTTGTTAATATAATAATGTATTTTTTACATTTATTTTAAATGTCTGCAGATAAAAATGCAGAGGCATACTGAAATTTCACATATTTCATCCTCTCTGTGTTTCAGGATCTTTATGATGAGGATGATGAGGTCAGGAAGCCCAAGAAACCCCGGCGGAAAATGATTCGAACCACCTCCATGACCAGAGTGAGTTTCCTCCTTTTCCACCACACGGCGTTTTATGCTCGCCAATCATTGACTATGAGAATAACTCAAGACCTGTGTTTGCTGCCGTACAAGCTTTTAAGGGAAAGCACACACTGTGTTCCATTTGCTCAAGCCATTAGTACGATGTGGATGAGCATGTAAATGAACGCTGTGGGTGCACTGGACTGACTCTAATGGTCTTTACATAGAGTGACTGTGAATGAGTAATCCAGTGGACATTTACTGGGAGAACTGATAAGCCCAGGACCAGCTGTCATGCATATTTAATCGTTACAGTTATTTCCTTTTCAACGGGTTCTTTTTCTCATAATTGCGTGTTGTTTTTTCTGTCGCAGCAACCAAACTTTAAGCAGAAGTTTGTGGCCTTGCTGAAGAGGTTCAAGGTAACAGACGAGGTGAGTGCAAGAAGAATAATTGCTTTTTTTTTTTTTTTGTCACCCTGGAGAACATGATCAGTGTCAAACCGAAGAATGCAGTGAATCTTAGTGAACCCACCTGGAATTTCTCAGTCCTTTCATTATGAAGCTTTAATAAGTTAGCTGTGAAACATATCAGTTATTAAATTGCCCTCGGGGCATGTGAGAATAATCTCAGTATTGACTGTCTAAACAGCATATTGCTACATCATATTGCCTGCAAAGAAATCACTGCCTCTGCAGAGGTACAAGCATCATTATGGTGCTCGGCTGCATTGCCTCTGTGCTCATGGATGTATGATTCATACATTTCCATTAGCAGCGATTCGTATGCGGAATCCATTAACCACCTCATTCTCCACCACTTAATCTAATGATAAATGTAGGCTCATACGTTTGTCCTATTTAGGTTTGTGTTTTTCTTCTCTCAAGTCCTTTTGAATTTCTGTGGATTCTGCATAATGGCCTGTAATCAGGTCATCAGCAGGATGTGAGCAACGAACAACCTCTAGATGTCCATTAGTACACAATCTGTGTTACGCCATTATAATGGTAATAATTACCATTAAACTGTTAAATCTATAAGAGTAATATCCATTCCATCTTCTTTCTGACATCAAAACAGTCCATAGAGTACATCAACAAAGATGTATAAAAGATTAGGTTCTATTTTTAACTATGCAGGATTTCAGAGACTGGATGAGGATTAGCGATACCTTTCTGCTCATTGCTTTACATCTATATGTAACTTAAAAAAAAAGTAGACCAAGTGGTTTGTGTGGGTGATTTACCCTAGCGATGCTTAAGAGAGCCTCCAGGCTGTCTGAGTTGTGCTTTGCTGGATGGTTCTGGAAGCTCCAGGTGGCCCAATGATCTTTTATCACGGTCCCCGTCTCTAATCTCTTCCTTGTGTCTGGGCAGTGTGCAGGGCTACAGCTCTATAAATACATAGACAGGAGGAGGAGAGGGGACAGACTGTGTTTATCTGCTCCCTGCCAGCTTCTGCACTTATGGAGTGGCATTAATCACCTGATTAGTCCACAAGGCTGCCTGTGTGCAGTTCCTATGATATACATCCCCACTGTGCAGCTGGCAGATCAAGGCTCAGCACCTTAGCACTCCTCTAGCACTCACTTACCTTTTAATTGGCCTGCTTAAGACCGAGGCAGTGATGTATTTGTAGAATAGATTTTCTCATTTTACAGCTTTCAGTCTTCCCGTTCATTCTTTGAGCTCCATTAGTCCAGCTGTGAAAGTGATTAGCTAATGCACAGCACCAGTCACTCCCTACACTTGTTTAATCCATGCCCATAATTATAAATCCCTGATTACAGTGTACTGATGTGTTGATGATATGTCTATCCTCTGTGTCAGGTCCTGGACTCTGATCCAGTTGACCAGACCCAGGAGGTGGAGGAGGATCTGGACTTGCTCTACGACAGTTTGGAAGTTTACAACCAGAGTGACAGTGGGCCAGAGATGGAGGACAACGAGAGCGTCCTGAGCACGCCCAAGCCTAAACTCAAGTATGTCTTAAATTCCTGGATATTCATTTATTACTGTTGGCAACTTATATGGTATATGGCTTAAATGGCACCTGACCCTTCAAATGGAACTGCCAGTTTGTTTGTTTTTATTTATTTAGCCTTGATTTAACCAGGTTTGTTCCATTGAGATCAAGGAAAACAGAAAAACACAGATTCATAACATTAAAACTTGATCATATAAAACATTTGCTCACAGGCAACCAAGATTCAAAAGATTTTAACAGGATGTTAAACACATTCAAGGTTACTAGGTTTTGAAGTTGAAGATGAGTCCGTAAATTATTTCATACATCTGGTGCTGAAAACCTAAAAGCTTTATTTCCCAATTCAGTTTGGACAAATCGCAAGATGTCCATATAATGAAGATTATGACGTCCATGTTTCCAATTTAAATGAGAAGATAAATTAGCAGGAATGTCACCCAGAGTGGTTTTGTAAAAACACAGACCAATGACTGAGGCAATGTACACTGAGGGGAGACCAATACACTCTTGAGTAAATAACTAAATAACTAAGGGAGCACCTTCTATCTAAATAGCCTTTGCTCTGAGATAATTTGCAAAACACCCTAGAAAAAGTTGAAGAAAATCATATTTTCCGAGTTGTAAGTTCTCTCTAATTCATAACTTTGTTTCTGTTTTAGGCCGTTTTTTGAAGGAATGTCTCACTCCAGCTCCCAGACAGAAATTGGAAGTATACACAGCCAAAAAAGCCAGCAGAGAGAGCCGTCATGTCCTGTAAGTTGATCACCAAACACTGTGTTAACAAAGCCATCAGATGCCTTTCAGCCCCACTGTTTACCCATAAGGTTCTGCCTTACAATTGTTAGAGATGCTCTCTGTAAATAGTGTTACGTAAAGGAATTGCCCCAGGGCACTGTTGAAATGTCTGGCAGTCCTCTGTGCTTATTGTGGTTCAGGGATTCCCGAAGACCATGATACTACAGGCAAGATATTCTGAGCATGAGTGCAATGCAGTTCAGCACACCCACCCCAGCAGAATCATATGAGGGCCTGCAGTCCTTACCCTATTCACCCCTATAGCCCTCCAGTATTTATAGGGAATGACACCAAATGACCTCTCCACCACCATCAACACACACACACACACAGACACAAATATGCTCCCATGCTCAGAGAGAAGATTGGATGGAGCAATTTCTGAACTCCTTCTCTGAGATTTATGGCCCATTGGAAACAACAAGGGCAGAGAAAGAGAGGGGGAGACGTGTTGAGTCTGATGGCGAGAGAGGGAGTGCTGTTTATAAATATCTGGGAATCCATTTTAGCCTGTAATAAAACAGCCCGGAGCATTTCAGACTGCTATAGACCTCCATTTTGCTCAATAAATGTCTCCAGTCGAACTTCATAAACACGTCTTGCAGGCAAAATGGAAAGTCTTTGATCTAATATTGAAATGAATTCAACTAGATGTTACAAGATGGACTTAAACACTTTTAGTCAAGCAAACTCGGGCACACAAGTATCATTTATTCTTTCAGGGTTTATATATCGGGAGGCGGCTGTAGTGACACATCTAGAATCTTTTAGACATATTTCTACCCGCCTGTCTGTGGAGCCACTAGTGTGAAATTGGTCTTCAGAGTGGTCAGTGTTGACCTGAGCAGATGGAGCAGAGCACTCCCATTTGGAGCTGTGACATTTTGTCATCTATATTCACCAGAGATGTGACCCCTGTGGTTAAAGTGGTCTAATGTGTGTGTGCATGTGTGTTTACCCTGCAGAGTGGAGAATTTCTGACCGTGGACAGATGTAAAGTGCAAGGGGCCCGCTATCAAGATGACAGCATCACAGACACAACCGTTGGGGTATGTTTTTGGAACAGGAGTTGTTGTACTGGACTCTTTTTTTTTTCTAAACTAAATCCCCCTTGAGCATCTTTTTCTCAGATTTTTCCTCTCCAGCCCCCTGCCCTCTCCACCTGAGTGCCCTTTCCTCCCGTGGGTCTCAGTTGTTTTCCAAGAAAAAGCAAAGAGGGAGGGAGTATGCAAGGGCAGGCAAACCAAACAGCACAGTCATCCATTATGAATCAGTGGAGCAGACAAGTCAGCCTCATGCTGGATAGATGCTGACTGATAATCGAAAGGGGGGTGTTAGTGTTTGTTGTTGTTGTCTTTGGCTGTCAGGTCAGTCTAACCTTGTTCAACCAACCCCTGGCTCCCCCTCTGAGCACCAGGCAGGCGGCTCAGCGCACTGCTCCACTAACCCGGTTCAAACAGAATATATAAACAGCAGGAACAGTGTTTCCCCAGCCACCTGCTAAGAGACCACGACTTTTTATCTCATCTGTCACGGTGGGCTTCCATCATTATCTCCAACCTCAGCAGCTAAGCTCAATTATTCACCAGGGCAGCACCTCTCTATCTCCCTCACCTCTTTCAACTCTTGTTTTTAAAATGCTGGCTGTGGCTGCACCACACAGGGGCACAGAAAGAATGTAGAGTGTACCTGAAGCCTGAGAAAGAATCTGGTGTAGTTGGATGGGACATGACAGTGCAAGTGTTGTTGATAAACATCAGTATTGTCCTCTTACAGCCCTCTTGGCTCATCTTTGCTCCCCCCCCTTTTGGTTCAGGAGCCAGAGCCTGACGACAGCGGGCCAGGGCCGGGGGAGGTGAGCAGCTGGGATGTCAACACTGAACGGATGACCAGCACTGTTGGCAAGCTCTACAAGACAGAGTCCCAAAACCACATGTCCCCCAGGTATGCTGCAGCTCACTACTGGAAACATCTGGAAACATGCACACAGTCACACATGATTATGTCATCATGTATGTTAGATTTTTATCTGTTTCAGTGTGTTATCTGGAATGGGTGTTTCCTCAACTGGTTCAACGAAATATTTTGTTAAAGGGTGGACCCATTATTTTTGTTTTGGTTTTTTTTGCAGTTTTTATGTCATTCCCTGTAGTTTTCCTTATGTATTCAAATCAGAATGTTCAAATTTAGGTCGAAGTACGTATGTTTTAGCCTTAAAATGCTTGTTTCCTAAGCCCTTCTAAAACATTTTCCCACGTGACCTGACCTGACAGGGTTATATGTATTATAAATAATGTTAGAGGCTGACTGATATATCTGTCGGCTGATTATTATGTGCTTGATATTGGCCCATCACAGCTGTATTGCTCTACATTAGTATCGGCATACGTGTTGTCGGATATTCACCTACATGAAAACTTTTTTTTATAGGACATAATGCCTAATGTTTTTATTTGTTATATGGATATATGATGGATATATGAAATCTAAGATGATATCCAGTCTCAATATATAATTGCGCTGCCCTAGACCTGATGTAGGTTTCTGCAGGATGACGTTGCTACATATAAACCCCCTAGGTTGAGGGAGGAGAATGGAGGGTATCAGTGCTGTAATCTCTGTCACTGCCTTTTGCTAAAAGCTGAGTGTTCAGTTGATTAGGTTCCCTGCTCTGTCTGTAGTGTATTTTGACCTCCTTGTGTTTCGTCCCTTCTTCAGCAAAGTGGAGAACAGGCTGCAGAGGCGTCCTCGCAGCACCTCCATGAAAGACAGACAGAACTCCAAGGCCCAGAGCGACAGGACCAGCAGCATGGAGAGCGAGTGCTCCCCAGACTCACGACTCATAGCGCAGGTAAACCACTCACAGATGTGATATCAAGCTGCACACGAGTTCTTTACATCCGTTTGTGCAAATTTGTCTCTGACTCTCTGCTTGTCATTTGTCTCAAAGGTTCCCAGGAAGTCTGTGTATGACCAGCTGAACCAGATCCTCATCTCTGACGAACGCCTTCCAGAGAGCATCATCCTCATCAACACCATGGAGTGGCAAGGACAGGTATGTGTTTTTCTGTTCAATACACTCCAGTCATACTTACCTTCATCTATTCACAGCAGAAACACTTCGGTCATGCAGAATAGGGCTTACTTGCTAGCCATGGTACAACCATTTCCTGACATTGTTGGAAAAAACAGGGTTCCTATGCGATATGAAAAAGTATGGAATTTGATTTTAGGAATTTTCAGGTCTGGATAACTATGGAAAAAATAAAAGAAAGTATGGAAATATATGTGTTTCCAAACTATTGCTCTTTTTCTGTTTTCTAAGACATAAAATTCTGAATTTCTACTATCTTTTCTAGGTTAAATCTTTATGGCTGCATTGATTGTTGTTTCCATGGACACCATGAATAAAGAAGGCTGCATAGATAGCTGTGAAAATTAAATTATTTAACATTTTTAAAATCATTTTTGGTTCTTATTTATAGAAGAGATGAAAAATATACTAAATATTTATTCAGAATATTTAGAGAAAATAATACAAGTCTAGATAGCAACGGTTTGTTTACGTCCTCGTTTTCCAAGGGCTGGCTAGATCCCAAATATTAAGCCTGGTTGGTTAAGGATTTGAAATGGGAAAGAAAGCTAAAGCTAAATTCTAAAAGTAAGGAATTTTTAAATGGAAAATGAGTAGGAGCCCTGAAAAAGGTAGAAATGCAAAGAAAATGTTGTTTGACGTGTACGCCAGTGGCATGTTTATCCTGCTTTCTTTCCAACGCTGCCTCTTGTATATCCATTAACTCATCGTGTCCCTCTCATGTGTGTTTCTGTGCAGTATGTAGCTGAGTTGCTCCATGAACAGGCCCAGCCCATTGTGTCCACCTGCTCTGCTGCTGATGTTCAGGCCGCCTTCAACACCATCGTTACTCGCATCCAGAGATTGTGAGTCACATACATACATACATACACATACAGTATCTGAGAGCAGTCCTCGCAGGATTGTGCATGTTTATGGTGGCTCACTGCCAGCGAATTCCAGGACGCCATCACTCACGCTGCTGAAGTGCTCTCTGTCCGTCAACCCATTGTATCAGAATGTGCCTGTTTTCACATGAAAAGCTAAAGCTTCTTCTCTCTTTTCTTGGATCCATCTGCTCAGCCTCGGGAAGTCGCGTCAGTGGGAGACAATCCTGTGTCAGTCTGCTGTGCTGCTTCTGTTAAACCCGTTTTCTCTTTAATCCAGCTGAACTGCACCTTTTCCAGTCTTTACACACCTGCTGCTCAGTCAACCTGTATACTCCTGCAGTAGCCATGTCATGTAGAGCCATAGATGTCAGATGTTAACATGCTTGCTCATTGCTGTCACTGCTTTAGCTGGCTGTAGGGTTTTTCCTCAGATGTTCACTAAGAACATAAAGACATTAGGACATTTGGTTATTGGACTTCTTAATTCATGAATCTTTAATGCCTCAAACCCCCGAAGCTTTTAGCTACGAAGTCCTTAAGACAGCCCTTAAATTGACTTAAATATCTTACAGCATGTAATTATGTGTAAGATGTAAAACTTTTAATTATTTTTAGGGTTTTAAAAAGTGTTTGAAGTAAGTAATTACCAACCCTGCTAAACTGAGTTGAGTTTCTGTCTTTTTTTTTTTTTTACATTTTCATTTTAAAGATTATGTTTGTCACTGTAGGATTTGGATCTAAAAGCTGTTGCAATATTAGGTTCAACTCAAGCAAAGACTTGCACATACTTGCAGAGTACCTGACATTTCAAATTATAACATGACATAATGTGGCTCTCAGGAAAAAGGTAAGACCGGTTTTAAACCAGGAAAATCCCTGCGGAGAGATGAATCCTTTTCTCAGACAGCCATAAATTCTCTCACACACCCTCTCTGACCCACATCTTTTATGATTTGGAAGTTTCTCTTTCTCCTAATGACTCATTCCTCCTCTCCTTATCTTAACCCCTGCAGCTGTAACTGCAATGCACAGACGCCTCCGACAATGAAGGTGGCGGTGGCAGGTGACCAGAGTTACCTCAGCACCGTCCTGAGGTTCTTCGTGGAGCAGCTGGCCAACAAGACGCCTGACTGGCTCAGTTACATTCGCTTCCTGGTGATCCCCATAGGTAAGTCATTCAGAATTAGCACAAACAATATGCAATATGTGTATATAGCAATGTTTTATACATTACATACACAAAGATTAAGATTAGTTCCAAGCAGAGTTTAGCAAAACTAGCTTTAAAATGAGTAAATCAAGATTTACAGAACTTTATTGCTCAATTGAAAACTAATGTCTGTTAAGTAAATGTATTGATGCAAACTGAAATTAGATTTAGTTTAATAAATATGGAGTTGCTTGCGTACCCAAATTGAAATAAATGAATTAAAAGTAATTACAGTTGCTGTCAGGACCTAATGCATATAAAAGAGGACAGAAAACCGTGAACTTTTGGCTGCTCTGTGTTCCTTAACAAAACGTAATGTTGTTTGCAAGCTAGCTAAAAAGTTAACAAAACATTGCATTGTTTACCAGCTAGCTAAAAAGTTAACAAAACATGCTATTGTTTGCTAGCTATCTAAAAAGAAAAAAACATTACATTATTGGATGCTTGCTAAAAGCTAACAAAACATTTCAAGCTAAAAGTTAACAAAATTTTACATTCTTTGCTTGCTTGTTAAAAAAAAATAGCAAAATGTTGTATTGTTAGATAGCTAGTTTCGGTGCAACAGAACTAAATTTCATCTCAGTTTAGAGTGAAAACTAAACCAAGTTATTTAATATTTCTTGATTTTAAGATAGTTTAAAAGTTTGATGCAACATCATTTCAAATTAAACCTCGATTTAATCAGGTTTGGATCCTTGTTGGTGCAGCCCAACCAAAGTTTTTCTCTTCTCTCCTGCACAGGTTCTCATCCCCTCGCAAAGTACGTGGCCTCCTTTGACAGCAGGTTCAACAGCATCTTTATGGACACTGCATGGAGGGAGCTGTTCTGCAGGACGGAACGGCCCGCCTCAGGTAGGATGTGTTGCTCTGGTGTCTGGCTACAAAGCGAGTCTGTGTGTCTAATGTTCAGCCAACTTGAAAGGCAAAGAAATGAGGTCAGAGGATGGGTCAGGGGCTGATGGATGAGGAAGAGGAGATTTCATCCAATTGCAAAAGACAGCTACAGCCTGCTTTAGTGTAGTGAATGGTTCTACATCACAGCACTGCTTCTCCTCCCTGTAAATGGTTTGCTGTTGCTTAAAGGGACAGATCACCCTAAAATCAAAAATACATATTTTTCCCGTGGCCTATAGTGCTGTTTATTTATCTAGATTGTTTTGGTGTAAGTTTTGGAGACATCAGCCAAAGAGATGTCTGCCTTCTCTCCAATGTAATGGAAATAGATGGCACTCGGTTTGTGGTGCTAGAAGGGACAAAAAAATACCTTCCATAGACCTTGTTTTGAGCAGTTTCATATAGGAGCTATTTTCTCTCTACCATCAATAGTATTACTGCGCAGTTTGGTAGGTAGGTAGATACATGGTGAGGAAGCAGGGGGACAAGAGGAGAATGGGATAAATAATGCTTTTGTACAATGCTTTGAGTTAGCAAATGGCGGAGAGTCTTTGTCGGCAATGTTTGTATATGTCAGTAATGTGTTGTTCAAAGTTCAGTTTATCGCACAAGGCGAGTCAGAGTTATTTGAAGCTTTCCACCATCTCAACAGTTTCATTATTGATGCAGATGGGGTTGTGTGTAGAGTTGTGGACTGTGCTGTGTGTGGTCTGTGGATAATCTTGAGTAACTTGGTCATGATTTCTGGAAAAGAGACATTGCTGTTGAGTTTTTCAAGTGTGTTTTTGGCGCTTTGAGCACCACAAGCCAAGCACCATCTAGTCCCATTATATTTGAGAGAAGGCAGACATCTCTACAGCCAATATCTCAAAGATTCGGCAGCTCACACCAAAACAAACTAGATGGATAAATAGGACTACAAGTAAGAAGAAAAATGTGTTGTTTTTTTTATTTCAGGACCAACTGTGACTGTTTTATACTTTGAGATTTGTGAGCTTTTAAACTAATAGTGAAAACAGAACAAAAGGCAAATTCATACCTGTATTAGAGGCCATTTTGGGGTGAACTGTTCCTTTAAAGAAGACCACCAGGCTGGAACTCTGACTCAGATATTTATCCCGAATTGTAAATGTTGAAAGTCATTTCTTGTTGGAAAACACATCATCATGAGATCATACAGCCTGTCGTGTTTTCTCTTCACTCTCTGTGTTTCTCTTATGGTTTAAGCTCATCACTGTTCACTGCAACCAGTAAAGTAATAAAATGTAGGATTAATCCAAGAGGCCGAAACAGACATTTTCCATTATTAATCTGTTTATTTTAGGAGTGTTGTGTCGAACTAAAGCTCTTTTTCTATTAGGTTTGCATTTATTTTTACACCCACTTGCAGTTTGCAAGTCTTACAATTGATTGCTCTCACGCACACACATCTATTCTATTCCCATCCTTTTCATCAGCTCTCACTTGTTCTGCCCAAACAAGCCTGATAATCCTCACCCATCCCCACCTATTAATTCACCTAATTTACACCCTATAGGTGCAAGAGTTACAGCTCCACACACCACGTTGAATCATCTCAATAGGGGTTCCAAGCATAAAATAAAAGATGTTAAAAAAAAAAAAGACTGGATCCTCGTCTTCTTCCTTATTTCTTTTATCTTTGACATTAGCTGTCATCACAACACTAAAGGCTGTGTTTGGATAGGATGTGACTGTGAGTGCTTTCTTTTACAAAGAGAAAGAGTTTAAACTGCAAAGAGGCAAAAGGTCAAAATAAATTGATGTTAAAAATCAGCATGTTCAAGGTGAGTGATGGAGCCAAAACCCCTAAAAATCAATTTGAAAGAAAAAAGTCAATTCCCTCACACACTTCTCACCTCTGCATTGATTTATTTAAAAAGTGCCACAAGGACATTTCTCAAGACATAACAATCATTAGGTGTCATAGTGCTTAAGTACAGCCCATAACTGCATCATAGTCCACAGCTGTGTTGGAGGTGTGTCTATAGTAACAGGCAACAGCTCACTCATTCAAAAAAATACGGTTTTGTCCCAATTTTGAACAGTGAATGATGTGTATATGTAACATAAAGTAATGAAGCAATGAAAAGAATAAACAAATTAAAAAGCAGCATGTTTCCATATTTGAAGTTGCCAAATATGTATGCTGGGCTCCACGTGGCCCACAGGCTTTCTGCTTGACACACAATTCATCTTGTGTGTCGTATGGCTGACTTCACCCGCGTCTTAATGACATTTTACGCTCTGCATCCCCATCTCCTTAATTTGGCAGAATGAAAATGATTAATGCACAGTCTTCTCGCAATCTGCTGTATGCGAAAATTGTTTTTTGCGTCAGTTGTCTTGCAGCTTGTTAGTCAGTCGTGTAACAGGAGAGGCGTATTGTTAACAGCCCCTCTCTCTGTCCCCTGCAGATAACATAGATGTAGCAGGACGAGTCGTTCAGTATCTGGCCGGTGCCAACGTGTCCCACCAGTTCCCCATCTCAGAAGCCATGCTCACCTACAAGCAGAAGAGGTAAAGTCACTTTGATTATTTAAGTTTGAGCATATTCATGTGTTGCATATGTTTGTGTGTGTGCGCATGTATGTTTTTGAGCATTTTTTGTGCAAGCACGCCTATGTTGGAATGATCTCTAACTTGGGAGTATGTTATTAACACGCAGTATGTCTTTTCTCTCAGTAAAAATAAGTCTCAGAACAATTACGGCTACAACTGGTCATCAGTCGGACTGCATGAGGATGTTTAAATGCATATGCATGCAAGCAGGCACTTACATTCAACACACACACAACCCCAATTCCAAAATAATTGGGACATTGTTAAAATGTAAATAAGAACAGAATGCAATGGTTTGCAAAAACTTGTCAAATACAATACAGAACAAAGACAAGATATTTAATGTTCAAACTGATTAACTTTACTTCTTTTGTAAATAAACACTTTGTTTTAAAAGTGAAATTCTTTTCCATTCTCGATATATGACTTCAGTTGCTCAGCAGTCTGGGTCTCTCTGTTGTATTTTGTGTT
Organism: Lutjanus campechanus; assembly: GCA_027495735.1. Taxonomy (NCBI): domain Eukaryota; kingdom Metazoa; phylum Chordata; class Actinopteri; order Lutjaniformes; family Lutjanidae; genus Lutjanus; species Lutjanus campechanus. The sequence goes on along the minus strand of JAJHUR010123420.1, from coordinate 17,802 downwards.
TCATGATGCACCACACATTTTCAATGGGAGACAGGGCTGGACTGTAGGGAGGTCAGTCTAGTACCTCAACTCTTTTTACTATGAAGCCACACTGTTGTAACACATGCAGAATATGTCTTGGCATCATCTTGCTGAAATAAGCAGGGACGTCACTGAAAAAGACGTCTAGATGGCAGCATACTGTATGCCGCTCCAAAACCTATATGTACCTTTCAGCATTCCTGAGGCCTTCCCAAATGTGACAGTTACCCATGATGCCATGGACATAAACACAGACACCCATACCATCACAGATGCTGCCATTGGAAGTTAGCACTGTTAACAATGTGGATGGTCCTTTGGATGGTCCTACCATCAACTGTTAACAATAAACCAGTTTGCCTTTTGAGTGTTCCAGACAGATGTGTTTTGAGCATTCCACAACTTTTCCAGTTTATCAGTTTGAACATTAAATATTTTGTCTTTGTTCTGTATGCAACTGAATACAAGTAGAAAATTATTTGCAAATCATTGCATTCTGGTTTACTTTAACTTTTTTTAAAAAAAATTGGTGTTGGACAAGTTGCTGTGATGTGTGATGATAATGATCCTCAGTTCAATTTACTGTAGTGGCATGCATTTATTCTGGCATAAATAAGTCCAGAAGACGAAGAAGTCATTTCAATTTCACCTTTTAATATAAGGTTTATGACTGATTAATAAAGTTGATAGAGCTCAGGTTTAGATCGGCACAGAACTTCAGCCCAGTTGTCTCTCAAACACAGATGCACTCAGCAGACAGCCCGTTGCATTTCTTTGTGCATTTCTTTGTTGCCTTGCTGAGGTTTGACTAAACCCCTCCCCTCTTTGTCAGAGTGGCTTCCTATTGGTCAGAAGGTACTAAATACAACACAGTTTTAACACTGTTGCATTCCTTCTCCCCCCCTTTCCCCTTTTATTTGCATTCAAGGAAAAGGAGTTTGTATTTTGATTTTTACATCAGGTATCTAATTCAACTCTTGTTTTGTTTTGCCCTCTTTATTTTCTCTCCTCCATTTGGCTTGAGCTCCTTGCTGTGTCTTAACATTTCCCTTTTCACACTCGATACTCACTGTAACCTCACTTTGCACTCTGTCCTAACTTCTTGTGTCTTTGGTTCGGTGTGACTTTGACTCTTACTCTGTCCTCTGTGTTGTTGCTGTGAAGATTTGCCTAACAACCTTTAAAACAACTACAAATATTCACAAAGTGGAATGGTTTTCTGGCTCCTGCATTCAGCAGTAACAGTGTCACAATTAATAACAAGTGGCTAGAAAACCACTAGAATTACCCTCAAACAAACCACAGAAATGTTTGTTTCATATTTTATGTTGGAAGCGATGTCAGGACACGTATTGGTTTGCCCTCAGGAATTGCTGCATAATTATGAACTTTGGCTCAATATTATTGACTGCTGTGACTACTGCCAGGCAAGACATATTTCAGCCAAAATAAATGACAATAGCTTTGGCACTGTCAATCTTATGGTTCCCACTCATTTTAAACTGCACAATTACTACTAACTCTGAAACATATTTCTCCATGTATGCAAATATAACACATAAATAATGATAGAACTATAATAAAGTAAGTTATGCCTACATTAACTAAAGATTGTCGCCATATAATTGCTTTTTTTTTTTCCAAGTTGTTGATCTTTGCTGCAGTGATTTATGCGTTACTTAAGTTGCCACTGGGTAAGAGAAATCACTGAATCACTAGTTTGAAATTAGATCATTATTTAGAACTTGGTAAGGACACCCTCTTTACACCTTGCATTAAAATGCTTCTCATATCCAGATTGTATTTAGATATGATTTAACCTGATAATGCCTGGTGGTAACATGTGTCTCCAGTGTCCACATCAGATATTTACAAGCTATAGGAACATCCTAATCCAGGGAGAAAGAATTTTCAATCCACAGAAACTTTCAGAGCGAGCACATCACCATAACCATAGAGTCTCACTACAACTGAACACCCTCTGATGCAGCAAGCAGCTTACTCCTGGCACACGCACGCCACACTGACTGTCTGCACATGGTGCAAAACGAGAGTGAGAGCCTTGGGCTGTGGCTAAATTTGTCACTAGTAGTGTTTTAGAAATGAAGTCACTAAGAGGGTCTGAAAAGTTACAAGTCTAAGTGCATTTACACGTGTGGTTAATGTGGTCAGAATGCGTCCCTGTTCAAATTTGGCTGACCTGTAATTTAATGAGATCCAGCACTATCCGATTGTAATCTGATCACCCAAAACACATTTCAGTGCAAGGTGTAAAGATGTGAAGGGGTGTGTGCGTTTTGCTCAGTGGTGTTGATGCTTTGCAAAATCTACGACGTAAAAAATAGTAACATAGGTGAAATATAGTGATATAACACAGCTCTGATGTCCAAGGTGGCAAGATTGCTGGGGACTGCAGTCCTGTATCTGCACTGGAGCAGCCTTGCTCGTCCTACCGTTGTTTGCTGTGGGTGCCTTCTATTTTGCAGGCTCATGAAAGACTGGGAGAGACTCACTCACTAGTTTAGGAGTTGCACTGTTGCATGTTAGAGGACATTTACAGAAAGACACTATCTCAGCTCTTCCCTGCTGGATCAGTGGGTGCTTTTTATGCTGTTTTGAATTTGTTGCGGCCTGGATGTCTACTAAACTTTAATTGACACTGTTTTTTTTCCTATCTTCGTATAGGTATGTATTGATGAACTGGTGACATGCTCTGAGTCATAGCGTAGATTAGCCACACGGTTATTACAGCTACGTCCAAACTATCACTTTCAGTCCCATGTATAAAAATAGCTCTCTTATCCTCCCACTGGCTGATAAGAAAGACTCTTCTTTTGGTTGTAAGGAGCGGTCCTCTCATTCATCTCATTGTTACGTGACCCCCAAGATGACCCCATTCCACCCAAAGCAGTCATGTGCCATTTCTACTGCGATGGGACATGGTGCAGGCCATGCCACCGCCATCTTCCCTCCAGGACCATTGAGTGTTCATGTGCACCTCTGGAGTGTTGAAGTGTTAAAACTCACCTCTGCTCATACTCACAGCATCTTTACGTCTCTGTTTGCAGCCCTGATGAGGACTCCTGTCAGAAATTTGTGCCATTTATTGGGGTAAGAATTTATTTCCCTTTGCAAAGGTGAATGAAGGAGAGAATTGTAAACTCATCCTGTGTTTAATTTAACTTCACACTGAAACCTTTTTTATTCTTGCAGGTTGTGAAAGTTGGGATTGTAGAGCAAAGCCTCTCGACTTCAGGTAAGGAAGGGCTTTTTTTTTAAGTGTTAGTATTTAATCAGGTTAGTGTATTCAACATTTTACAGTTGATTCTATGAGACAGAAATCTAACACCACAGATGTTACTCACTTCATACAGATTCAGATTAGCAAAGAAGATTTTACAGTGTGTTGTTTATTTTGAAGCATTGTGTATGAGACAACTTTTCCCACTATTTGCAGTGGACTCAGATGATGCGATGGGAGGCAACACGAGCATCCTGTCCTCCCCAACACCCCCATCGGCTGGTCCGTATGGGAAGGAGATTGGGGGCACCCCTCCGCAGTCTCCCTCTGTGTCCACCGCCCTCTCTGGAGCTGGGTACGGCAACACACACACACACACACACATAATTATCAGGAACAAAATACTCCACAAATCCTATGTTTTTTTTCTTTCTCGCTGTGAGCTGTGTTTTAGTAGCAGGGTTCTAATGGGTGCTGCAAATCCTTAAAAACACATGTTAATATAATGTTTTCAAGGTTTGAAAAGTGCTTGAAATTTTAATAAAGCTCTTGAAAGTCTTTTGAAAATATAATTGCATTACTCCAATAATAAATGACTGATTGAATAGTTTGTTTTTTCAATAAAGAAATGGCATAAGTCAGAGAGACTTATTGCTCTTGCCTTTCACACAAACTCTTTTGATTTTGTGCCCTCTGATGGAATAGTGAATGGAAAGCTAATACAACAACATGCTGGGAGATAACGAAAACGAAAAATTCAAAACATTAAAGGGATTTTATAGAAACTGAAGTTTTTTGTCTCTAATAATTGTTTGAGTTATTGTTTTATATTGGCTCAACCATGTTGTATACTGACAGACAGGTGACACATTTTGAAACATTTGTTGTGTTTTCCTTTTATTTATAACTCTTCTTTAAAATTCTTTCAGAAAACACAATTTTGCTTGTTTACAGCCCAGTAACATCTGATTTAATGTGATGCAGAAATGAAATGGGGCCTAATCATTTTTGAGCAGATATAAAGCTGCGCTGGAAATGCTTGAAAAGTGCTTGAATTTTAGTTTTGGAAGAGGTGTGTGAACTGTAGTAGCAAAGTGATCAAAATGCTCTGTGGTGTTTCTGACTCTGCATGTTTGCCTTTGTAGTTCTCCATGTTCGGGCAGTGAAGTGATGGGGCTCCAGGTGGACTACTGGACGTGGCAAGGCCTAGAGAAGAAGAAGGAGGGGGAGAAAAGAGACGTGGGACTGAAAAACACCCTGAAGAGTAACTTCCGCTCACTGCAAGTCAGCCGCCTGCCTTGCGGAGGGGAACTCACCCCTCCACCCAGCATGGCCATGACTGTAGTCACCAAGGAGAAGAACAAGAAAGGTATGCTTTGATTTCTGTGCGGGTGTGTCAGTCAAAGAACACATTGTAGCTAAGAATCAGAGCACATTAATAGATTTATGTGCAACATTAATATATGTATTTGCCTTTTTATACTCTGCTCTTCACCATAGACTGTATATAGAATGTACGGATCTTCTGGTTCGAAATTTGTCCATGCATAAGTGTCTTCATAGGGAAAAGGTTGGGGTTTTTATACTGCTTATGAGCTAAAAGAGTAAATGCCTCACTTATAACATTGTTGGACAGTTAAAAAAGGTCAGAATCGTCGCAGCAGAACCAGAGAAATCTTTTTTATTCTATACAGTCTTCTTCCTTGTCTAGATGCAGTGCCTACATTACCCACAATGCAACTGTCCACATACAGTTCAGTCAGTCAGGCCCGTTATGCTCGTAGTGGCTAATGTAGCCTTGAATCATTTGCCTAAAGCAGAGATGAGGAGCGGGCTACAGAGGCTCATGAGCTCTCTGCTTTCTGACTCCACCCTGGGAGAGTGACAGTACTTAAAGAGATAGTTCAGATTTAGTGAATTTGGGTTGTATGAGATATTTATCTGTAGTCAGTTCATTACTAAGAGTAGATGGTGGTCAGTGCACCCCCAGTTTAGAAAAGCAGCAGGACTACTGGGGCCTGATTTATAAAAATGGACTTAGGGTCAGTTTTGACCTTAAGAATTACTTAAACAATTAAGTGTTTGCAATATGTAGAATATTTTCACCATTTTCCTTGGTTATATAAACCAAACATTGCTCTAATATTGCTGAACTACTTTGGCAAAAACAGTAACTTAACCTTGCAGAACATGGAAGTTGTTGGTCAGCCACTGTCTCAATCAGTTAACCCCTGAAAACACCAAAGTCACCAAGTAACACAAACAAACTAACCAGCTGAGGCAGCAGTAGATCAGCAACTTCTGTGTTCTGTGAGGTTAAGATACTGTTTTTACCAAGAAATCTGGTTGCTTTGGCGAGAGTGATATTTGGCTTATATAACAGCAGTTTCCTGTCAGAAAAAGCTGTCTGACAGCAAGGTAAAGCTGTGAAAATATTCTAAATACAGCATATACTTAAACTTATGCTGATTTTTTTTTTTGAGGTGGCTAACATAACATTTTGCTGACCCTGCCAGTACATATAAGCAATACATTGCTTAGCTTCATACACTGGTGCTTCTGCTGTATCTCCAAACTGGGGACATGCCAAACACCATCTCCTATATGTAATTTGCTGATTATGGACAAGTACCTCATACAACCCCACTTTGAAAAATCTCAACTATTCTTTGACAGCAATTTATCAGACTTCGCACCGCTCCATCTGAAACCGTAAAAGGCTTCAAAATACTCTTCACATATGCAGTCACTCCCCAACACCTGGAAACACACTTTGATGTGGAAAATCAGTTGTGAACAAAAAAAACGTGAAGAAGTTTGTTTTGTTTTTTTTAATGCCTCGGCTCATTTTCTGTTTCCATTTGCAGTGATTTTTCTCAGCAAGAAGCCCAAGGAGAAAGAGCTGGACTCTAAGAGCCAAGTGATTGATGGTATCAGCAGGTTGATCTGCACAGCCAAGCACCAGCACACGATGCTGAGAGGTAAGACCGACATGCAGACACAACCCCACGGTTGAAGCTATACTGCCCTCTGGTGTTGGACATTCCTCATTATGAAATAGTAACTGTGATGTAAATAAAGAATTATGCGCTCTGTAACAGCTGCAAATTCCAAAGCATCCATTACAGCGTGTTTAATGTGTGAACCATCATCCTTTTTTCGTTCTCAGTCACTATTGATGGAGTGGAGTGGAATGATGTGAAGTTTTTCCAGCTCGCTGCCCAGTGGCCAACACATGTCAAGCACTTCCCGGTGGGAATCTTTGGTTACACTAAGACTGTGTGACCCCGGCCACCATCCACCCAACCTCCACCAGACTCTCCGCTCGCTGCACTTGTCTCACCGAGAGGCTACAGAGAATTAGAAGAAACGCCAACGGGCCCCCCGGCAGTAATAGTTTTCCTGTGGAAATCTTACTGACTCACAACCACAAATGTGTTCAATACACAAAGTTCATGTTGTCAATTTGATGTTTTTGATGTTGATGTTGTTGGGTGTTGTTGTTGTTTTTTACACACTACAAAAAGAACAAGTACTATTTTGTAAGATTTGTGCTACCGCCTCTGAGGTATTTTGAGGTTTTTGACAATTTGCCACATTTCGATAATGGCAGCTGTGTTTGCACTTTGTTTTTGTTAACATTTTATTATTTCTGTGAAATCCTACATTTATTGTTACTCTATAGACAATGGAGGAGTGTGATGGTGATGTGCAGTGGCGTGTGTGAGATTGTTTGAGACCGTGTTTGTGTTTATTGTTGAAAGTTGGAATATTGCTGTGAATCTAGATGGAATCCTTCTCTTCTAACTCAGTGCTCAGTTTTCTTACTCGTCCCTTTACTTTCTCGAAAAGGTAAATTTTTATAGAAAGGAACACAAGTTCTTTTTGCCTCGTTGCTTTTAAGCACACTGTGTACCTAAAGCAAATCAAAAACACAACTCAAAAGCAAGGTATTTTTTGAAGGTAGCTATAATGAATGTAGCTATGACACATTTGTAACGTGAGCAGTTCATCAAATCAGTTTGTAAGTGCTGAAGATTTTGTATTGGTGTTAGCGTACATTCAGAATGTACAGTAACACCCACCTAGAAGCAGGGTAACATGACACACGAAACGACATATTTCAACTATCAACAGCTGAATGCCAAATTAAGTTGTGACTGTATGAACTGTCTTATTGTTTCAACGTCCTGAATCATTTTTCACCGTCTCCCGGCTGCATCTTCCACCCTTGTTGTAATTGACCCATCCTGAATCCCGCTGCACTGTGCTCCAATAACAGTTGAGCAAACTTGGCACCTCTCTCAACTTTCTACTTTTCCTGTAAAAGTGACATACAGGATCACATCTTAGCTTTGATAATGTTAGCAAAACTCTAGCAAACTAGCTCGCCAGCAGTTGTTGTAAAATAGCTATCTATAGTTAGCAAGACTTTCGCTAACATAGCTAATTTAAAATTTTTACAGGTCATTTAGCAACATTTTAACCATCTTCAAAATTCGTCAACATAGGCAAGCCCTAGCACATAGCATATCTAATGCTGCATTCAAGACAACATTGGAAGTCGGAATTTCCCATTTGAAATGTTCAATTTCTGACGTCAAAGCATTCCAGGTGCATGTTGCAAAAAGTGAAGAAAGATACGTTTAGGCGTGACAAATTAATGAGTTTCTTTGACAAGCACACAGACAAGTGCATTTACTTGCGGAACAGGTTTTCTTCATATGATCTGTATAATTTTAGGCTTCCATGGGTGCTGCCATTGTTGTGTGACGTCAGACAATGACTTCTTCATGAAGTCGGACTTGATGAATTTGTCTCGAGTTCACAAGCAGGAACTCAGACTTTGAGTTTCGAGTTGTCTGGAATGCAGAATAAGTACCGGAAACAGGAAAGGACGAAGTTGAACTGAGGTACCGAGCTTGCTCAACTGCCATTGGCGCACGGAGGGAAAAGGGGTGGGACTTAAGAAGAGTCAACTGGGCCTTCTTGGTGTAATTTTAGGTTTTAACAGAATTTATTTGGTAACCATGGCCGTCGCGTGTTCAGCTTGATGTAATGGCTTACCTGAGAGGACGTCCCACAGACCTGCCGTAACTTAGCAACTACTGGATTTCTCCAGATGTTCAGTGATGTGCCAAAGTCAAGTTTGTTTTACAGTTTAACCACCAGAGCTCTTGGCTTGGCCAAACTTCAAAGTATGTTAAACTAAAATTAATGTGTTTGTGGTCCCTGTGGAGATCAGTATTAATATTACTGAGTTATTAATTAGGAAAGATTTGCCAGTTTAGTGCTCCTCATTTGGCCAAATTAAGCATTTACAAGACGTGTGCACAGTGTAACCAAGCAATTACCGTTGTGTCCTTTAATACAGCTTCACCATGGCTGGACATTCAAGTATAGTAACCAACCTAGAACATACTGATAGGTTGGTCGTTTATGGGGAAAATACAGATGAGTTGTTCTGACTTGAAACATGCTTTGACAGTAGTGTTGAACGCAGTGCAAGTATTGAATTGCTTTTAAAATAGGATGAAAAGTGTGTGGAGTCTTGCCAGATGTCCAAGTCACTGCCTGTGTGTGTCTGTGTAGGTGTGCTATATGTTCGATGGTACTCCCTGAATAGTGTTACGTGAAACTTTTGCAATAGGAAACCTTTGGACAAAGGGCCTTCTGTATGAGTTTGTTGTTGCTTTTTATAAAGTGAAGACTTACAAGCTTTGATAGGCTGGCTTTTCTAGTATTGTATAGAAATATATACGAGATGTATTATTGTGAATCGCAAATCCCCCCCTCCCACGAAAATTGAAAGCACAAATAGCTTACCTTTATTTCTTGACATAAATGCCAAATATATTTCCAGAACTCATAACTATGAAGTTGTACAATGCAAACACTATTATTAGGTATGTAATTTCTCATACATTTCCCTAACTTTGTAATGCACTTTCATGTGGTTTTATACACATTTTAGCTTAAATTGGACAAACTTTGGTTTTGAGGTGAAGTGATAAAGGTGTTATATTTGAAATGCAAACCACTACCTATAGTCAAGAGAAGGCCGTTCTTTTTTCCTTTTTTTATTTCAAATTAACCCCTTTTCTTAGGGATGTTGTGTTTATGTTGATGAGTTAAAGGGACAGTTCACCCAGAATCGAAAATGCATATTTTTCCCCTGGCCTGTAGTGCTATTTATCCATCTACATTGTATTGCTGTGAGTTGCAGAGTTGTGGAGATATTACTCTCAACAGTTATGTGTTTCTGGAAATCATGACCCAGTTACTCAAGATAATCCACAGAATTTGTTGTGAGCAGGTTCTCGTAGGAACTACTTTCTAGAAAGAAAATAGTTCATGACTACATTTTCCACCCTAGTTATAACTGGGTTTTCTGGGAGTAATTTTAGGTTTTGCCAGCTTTCGTTTAGCAAATTTTAGGAGTCTCAGGATTCTCCAAATCCATGATTCGATTCAATATTTAAACGTTTTTTAGCGCTTATGATTATGAATATGAAACTGCTCGAAACAAGGTCTTTGGATTATCTTAAGTAATTGGGTCATGATTTCTGGAAAGAGACACAGCTGTCTGCAAGTTTTTCAAATGCATTTTTGGTGAACACCACAAGCCAAGTGTCATCTTGTTCCATTATATTGGAAAGAAAGAAGACTTCTCTACTCAGCAGCTCACACCAAAATTATCTAGATGGATAAACAACAATTCAAGCCAAGGGGGAAATTTTAGATTTTGGGATGAACTGTCCCTTTAAAGTGCCCTGTGAGGTCTGAAAACCTGTCATGGCTGTCTGTTACTTAATGTTTTGCCACTCGATGTTGCTTATTTTGCAGCTACCACCACACGTGTCTGCCTGTCAAGTTTTCTTGTCCCCTGATTTTTGAAGGGTTCACTATCTTCTCTTAGTTGGGAGACCAACTGGCCCTTACACATCTGTAAACTCGGGCTGTGAAGTGTTAACCAGGGCAGAGTTGTTTGAGGGAAATTTGTCATGAGAGTTAGCCTTTTAAATGCTAAACGGGCATAACGACAAGTGTATTTCAATGTATTGGACCTCTTTCTTTTTTTTTTTTTTTTTCCCTAAATCTAGAGGTAGCATGGGGGTGTTTTACAAGACTGGATCAATGAGCAGGCATAGTCACTCTTAACATCAGTGTTAATGTTCATTAATGGTCAAACATGCCATCTCATTGCTCCTGTTACTTGAAATGCCACCCAGTGTCTTTGCACAAACCCTATTTTAAATGACATGACAGTATTTTTAAATTTACCACTAAAAATATGGGTTACTCTGCATGTTTTACTATAGATGTAAATATGTTTTGGATTTTTATATTGTTTTGTTTCTTTCCATGCTCTCACAAGCAGTTGTGTTTAATAAAATTTTTAATCTTCTGTACAAACAGCTCGTCTTTATTCATGTTTTCCTCTCCAGACAATTGATTTGATTTCACTGCAAGGACCAAAATAATAATACAGGGTGATTACAACGAGAGACGACAATCTCCAGTCCCAAACATGTCCACGCTCATGTTGTGGAGATTGAGGGCAGGTTGACGTAACTCTTCATCGGAGGCAGCGGTTTAATCTTGCGTCCGGCCCAGCCTCCCTTCCTCTGCCACAAGCCGCTTGAAGGGCGAATGCCGAGCCAGCGATTGCGACCGGCTTTGCCGATGATCCGTTTGTTGTGGTCGATGTTGGACACGCGTCCCACCGTCACCATGCAGGTCTCCAGTACCTGTGTGTGAGTGCGTCAAGATGACAACATTGAGTTCAGAGCAGAATGTGGTTTAAACGCGGCAGGTGGAATATTAATCCAGACAGCCTCACCTGAACCTGCTGCTTCGACGGAAGCTGAACGATTGCTGTTCCGTTTACTTTACGGAGCAAAACGCCGCTTGTACCTGCAAATCAAAAGAGCCACAACATTCAGATTAGGAATTATTATGAGTAAACACATTTGACAACAGCTATTACCTTGTTCCAAATGCACATTCAGGTGACATGAAATGAAACAAACCCAATCATGACACTTAATATAAATACATAATGCAACAAGAATAAATATGATTTCTTTACTTCAATATCAGGATTCAGTGTTACTGTTTTTTTTCACTTGACCAGTCTAGTAAGTGGGACAGAAATCTACTTGCATGTCAATTTTTTAACTTTCCCCTATAAATTGTCTTATTTATTAGCAGATGTCAAATAAAGACGACAGAAGTTGATTGTTGTGTTTAATTCAGTGCTGTAACATCCAAGATATCTGAAAACAGTTAAAAATGTCCAACCCAGTTTTTCGAAGTCCAAAGTCATGTCTTTACATGTTTATTTGTCAGTCCATAGCCAAAGATATTCAGTTTTACGTGACAATAAATGAAGAAAAGTGGGAAATATTTGACAGGCTGAAAACAGAATAGTCTGCATGAAAAATTACTGAGATGATTAATCGACTATCAAAATAATTATTGGCACAATATACTGCCGAACTATTAGTCAGTTGATTTGTTTATTGACAGAAATGATTGGAAAATAATTGTAATAGTTTTAAAACACTATAAATGGAATATTTTCGGACATGCTTCACTATTTTATGACAATTTAGAAGTTCTGTATATGAGATTTTGCACATTAATATAGCAGCAAACAACTACTGTATTTGCTTTGTAAAGATATAGTGGAGTACTGGTGTCCTCAGCAGAGAATGGAGGCACTTTAAGATATTAATTTGGAGTCAAATTAAGATAATAATTTTTTAAAAACTGTAACTATCAGGTACCAGACTACTATCAAACTGTAGTAGTCCTGGGCAGGACCAGAGCCCCAGTTTCCCACAGACAAGCCCTGTGCTTCTCCCCTTCATCCACCACAGCCTCTTATTAACAGTGAATTTGTCTCTCCTAAGGGCTAAAATAACAGGGTTGGGTGTGAATCGCTGCCACGTGCTCTGAATAATAGATTACCTGCAGCACGAATGTACTCGGATCCCTTCCCCGGTTGTATCTCCAGGTTGTTCACCAGTGTCCCCACAGGAAGAGCTCCCAGCGGGTAGGCATCGCCCTCATTGGCTGAGACTGCAAAGTACAACAAAAGAATACTGCATAATTAATCGGTCGGCCAATTAAGTGGGCGAATTATCTGACATTTCGAGATAATCCCCATCAGCTGAGGCCTGTGGCCACAAAGCTGATAAACAAAATATGTCTGCAGACACTTTAGCAGGCAGCCTCGTCACTGTAGCTGCTGTGGCATGATATACTGTGCTACATTGTATAAATCATGCATCCTGCTGTCATCATCTTTTCTAAATATATTAACACGTTTCTCCCGTCCTAAATGGGGGCAAACATCATCTTAAACTTTTAGTGGCTAATGTTAAATATATATTATGTTAAAATGTATAAAATAATGCACTTGGATGACGTCGCTTCTGACATTGCGTACTCTGGTCTCCCTCAAGTACAGCGTCTATCCTTATTAACACTGAAGCCCCACAAGGGAGCACTATTTCCCCAGTCTCATTTACTCTCTATACCAATTAATTCAGAAGCTACACATCTGATCATGTTACTGTTAAATTAGCAGATGACAGGGCAACCTTTGGCTTGATTCCAGCCATTGTGCTCGGGTAGATCAGTTTATTGGTTGATGCAGGGACAGATTTCTACATGTGACCAAGAAAACTAAATAAACCATATTTGACTTTAGGGACTGGTACCAGCACCCATCAACAAATGATTATTGGTGGGGAGAGTTATAGTTATAGATGAGAGCAAATATTTAGGAACAGTAATAGATGCCAAACCGTCCTGGAACTTGAATACAGATGCTATCTTTAAGAGGGGTCTGCAGCATCTTTATTTTCAATGATCTGTGAGTCCAGTTCTAAATTATATTAGATTGTATTAGATTGTAAGGTGCATTGAAATAATGAAATTAAACACAACTTTTCTTTGTTTTGATATTGGCATTATGTATCAGCTATCGGCCATGTGGCTCTCCAACTGCTGGCATCAGCCACAGAAAACCCATGTATGTCAACCACTATAATTTTGTGTTAAATACAGATTGTGCAAAATCCTTTGCTTTCATCATCTGGAGTAAAGCTTCCTACCTGCCATGCGTCCAATAACTCCAGATGTTTTGATGACGTCTCCAACCTGCATGTTCTCTGTAGCAATAATCCATCTTTTCCTGTTGCCTCCAGCTACCAGCGCAATGTCAGCAGACCTGCGTAGACAAGACAAGATTATGACGGCAAACTTTATCTTCGTAACATTTGGTTTGCAGGATCAATCAAAGTCCTGTGTGGTGACAGCTGATCTCACCTGCACGGGTCATATCGCACTTGAACAACCTTTTCTTCAAATGGCTGTGCCTCTTTATCGGGTTCATAGTGCAGTCGCTGAAAATCTATCATCCGGTATTTTTGTTTATGGCCCCCGCCGATGCCATGTGTCCGTATCCTTCCTGTGTGCCAGAAAGAAAGATGAGCAGCTCTTTATACTTGGCTCGAGACAGAACGAGTATCACAGCTGTTATGAAAGCAAATACATCACAAAGTGCTGCAAGCCGCCTGCCCGAGGCTGAACTTCACTTCTGACTGACAAGTCAGGGGTGAGCTGCAGAGCTCTGGAGATATCGGCTGTACAGACATCTGCTTTCTCTAAAATATAATGGAACTAGATGGCACTGAGCTTGTGGTTAATCAAAACAATCTAGATGGATCAACTGCACTATTAAAAAGCACTGATTTGGGGTGAACTGTCCCTTTAAGGCCAAAAGCCTAAATTAAACTGAGATTTGTGAGCTTTGAAATCTTTTAGTGAAAAAAAAGAACAAAGAGCAAATCCAGACTGACATTAAAAGCCAACTCAAAGTTCAGCCTCCTCCAGTCTTGCTTGCAAACACACAAACACGCATCATATTCCTGCGACACTGACCACACTCCTCATTACCTGAGTGATCTCTGCCTCCTGTCTTTTTCATTCCTATGGGCCTGGTGGTGTATTTCTCCCTCTGCTTCCAGTATGTCCTGTTCTGCTCCAGAGGGGCTGTGGTGAGGAAGCCTCTGCACTGTACAACTGAACTGGGCACCTGAGCTCCCAGCTTAGTCTGTGCAACTGCCTGTCAACACAAAAAGCAACACACAGGTCATCACTTGGTAGTTGTGATGATTCAGATCCCCAGTATGACTGATGGGCAGTGGATGTTTACCTGTGTGGAGAGCAGAGCAGGCTGGGAGAGAGTCAGGGAGCGCAGAGCTCGAGTTAGACACGACACCGCCATCATGACAACGTCCTCCTGACAGACTGAAGAACAGAGGAGAGGCAGTTCGACACCTGTTAGTTTTGTGCCTTCAGTAAATCTGTCTTTTCCATTACCTGCTGGTGTGCAACATTAGCTTGACCGTATCCAACTACTGCTGGGCAATAAGGCTTACAAATAATATCTTGATATTTTTTAGGCTGTGCCACAGTATGATAAATATTGCTATATGCACATTTTCTTCATAATAACATATTCTTAATACATATATGACAATACCAATATAAACCAATGTGACAGGCCAATATCAGGCTGATCTTATCAGTCTAGTGCAAAACACAGGATGATCTTATAGAATATGATGCATTGCTGAAGATTAAGACAGGGGGGTATAAACAAAATCAAATATCATTAATGAGATGACCATTAGTGCTTTACAGAATGTGAACTTTTTTTTCATCAGTAATGTGAACATAATGACCAAGTGGGTAAAGGCAAATGATAGAACAGCTGGAACAGTGTGGTTAGTGCAGACAATTGCATTACTTTACTGTACTGCTACCTTTAAAACCCAGAAAAGAACAGGCCATATCACGACACAGATGTATTACCCAGCCCCATATCCAATACCGTCTACAAACGTCTCCTTAAATCCAGCTTGTTGCTTTATGTAATGTTTAGCCAGGCCTAAAGGAATCAAACCATTAGCGGTCCACAACATTACCTGCTATGTTTCTATTACTCTATTGTTGTAATTTTGGCTCAATTGAGTCCATCATAACTTTACAATAACCTTACAAAATGACAAGTCAACGTGATCTATCGCTAGCTTCATGAACAAGTGAGATAAATCCGATTCAGTAACTGGGCCTGCCTTTCGTTTTCTGATTAAATAAACTAAACCAAATTGTTCGTTTATCTAATGTCTAAATTACACTATAATCCAGTGTAATAGTGACAGTAAACCAACCTTTATGTTTGACTTATTTCATCTCAAGCTTCTCGCTGGCGTCCTTCACAGTCCCGCACGCTACGTCGCGCACTGATGACGTAAACACCAACATTGCTCTGCACTTTAAACCACCTCTTCCACCTGGAACCTGGACCTGGATTTCTTTCTTTTATTCATTCATATATCCTGAGCCCAAACTGCCTCTATAGATTACTTCCTCTTATGACAACATAATTTTAGATTAACACAGTTAATTGGATATTTCTCTGTTGCTTTCTGTCGCAGCTCCACCCTGTGGAACAATGGAGCAGTGCAGTTAATCTCATATTTCTGAAGGACAGTGGAAGTTGATATTAAATGTGAAGTTTGGGTTATCAACATCAATGGCAGTCATTTTTCATGTTATAATAAATTAATTCGATAAAAGTTTGGATTAAAACAAGGCTTTACAGATTTTTTTTTTCAACTGACTACATGTAGATTATGTTTATATTATCACGTGGAATATTACTTTTTCAAAATGATTACACTAAATTTATTTTACTTTTATTATTCTCGTATTAAGCACTGGTGTTAGCGCCTACCTCCTATACAATTTAGACACATTCCTCTAATAATTTTATTCTTATGTTGAGCAATCATTGATTAGGTTAATATCTCATTATTTCGGGAAGTCAGCCGATGTTCGATCATTAAAAATCTGAACTGTTTAACGTGCAGGTTTTAGACTTTATATTAACGAATCAAGCCTATTAAACAATTTGGAGAACGCAAAGGAAAATAATACCATCTTGATTTTATTTCTTAATATCACTGTGCATGTTCAGTAGCTCCTGCTGTGGCCACTTTATGCCAGCAGGTGTCACCACTGCACTGTTTTGCCCCAAACCTGGATTTGAATGAATGTAATTATCTGTGGGCAGTGAGCTTCTGCACAGGTCATGTGAATACTCCTTTTGAATGACTAAATTTAGCAAAAAAATTAAGTGTAGTTATAATTTAGTTAAACCTGGCGAGGGTGATTTATTGGCATTATTTGGCAGAAATTGAGTATAATATTCAATCAATGCCAGGGTTCTCCAGGTTTGATGACTGAGTGCCAGTGTACACTAATAAAAAACATACGTAATATTTTATTGCGTTTCTATCATATTCTGCCAATAAATCCCTGCAAATCTTACACACTGGACCTTTAAACCACAAATGAATATTAGTGTTACCAACATAAAACCAAAGAGTTATAACACCAGCTCTAACAGGGGGAGAAATTGTTTTCTATTGTGCCATCAAACTATTAAATATTCATGATGAGTCGTTCATATAAAATTGATGGGTGGTGATGATTTTTTTTTTAACTTTTCATTTTACTATTTCTTTTGCATATTTTGGTGCAGTTTTTTCATGCATTTCATGTTTAAGTCTGTTTATATCCAGGTTTTTTCTCCACACTTAAAAATTACATAGTTAAAGTCATGGCTGAAATGACCAGTAATAACAGTTACAGTACTGTGAATGTCACTGTAATAACAATTAATTACACTACAGTGGTACTGTGATTAGATTTAATTTAATCATACTGTGAAATACATTTGCAGCAATTTACCAGCTAATTGCTGCTAGTTAGTTACTGTGAATTTCACAGCATTCTTGTAACAGTGTATGTAATCATATAAATAAATGTGTTGTACTAACAACATCTTCTTATGAGCAGCTGTCAATCACCTGTGTATTCTGTCACTGACCATTTGCACTGTGCTGACCTCTGTACGTAGACACACTTACTGTACATACATACAGCTTATAACTATTATTTTGTTCTACCTCCCAATATTTTGCACAGTTTTTGCAAAATTTGTACAGTAGTGAATGTCGACACTTAAATCAGCTTAGCTGTTTTCACCGCTCTTTAAACTTTGCACTGTCTCAACAACTTTTTTTCCCCTCTCTTTTTGCATTATTTAGTGAATTTTGCATGATCTTGTCTGTCCATCTTTGGGCCCAACCAAATAAAAAATAAAATTCATGAAAAATGAATGAACGAGAATGAGATAAATGATTAATTAATCAGTTAATTCTACAGTTCTTATTCATTTGCATTTCTGTTAGTAATTAATTAAATAATAAAAATTTACATTTTTCTATTTTATTTAGTCCTCCATGGTGTACATTTCTCAGAACAAAATCACATTTCGTCTATTTATGTATATTTCTGTGGTTTTTATTTCAAACTTACTTTGGCATCGTACTTCTCCCCCCATTTTTTCCCATGCCAATGAAGATAGATAGATAGATAGATAGATAGATAGA
>JAJHUR010123419.1:0-17510 GCA_027495735.1 Lutjanus campechanus | reverse complement strand
AGCGATATGGACAGGATATGACCTGACAAGCAGGGGTCAACGGGAGTGATGTAGCACACACACACACACACACACACACACACACACACACACACAAATATCACAACACACACACACACACTCGGAACCCTGTCAGCTCATATTTGAGGTTTCTTTTTTGACGCCAAAAATGGTTTTCAGATTTTATGCCTTCTTAACACCACTCTGCTTCACAGTTATACTCTCACAGCTCACTGCCTGGAACAGTGGAGGAGACAGAGACACCAGTGCCTTGCTCATGGGCACGTCAACCAGTGGCTGACTGAGGGGCAGGGGCAAAAAAATCAAAAAGGGCACCAGCTGTATGCTGTGGGGCACCAGCATGACCAAAATAATTTTGCATTTATGATAAAAATAAAAATAAAAAGTTCAAATTCTTGGTTAACAACTTCTACAATCTGTGACAAAAAGACACAGTTAATTATTTAACTATTTAAAGGCACGAAGTGACCGAATAATTTTTTAACATATAAGGCAGCTTATATGGGACTTTATCACATTTTCTGGAAGGGCACCTTCGGCATTTTACCACATTTTGTCCACTATAAGACATCCCTGGGGGCATTTTTCATGCTTTGTCCACTGTGAAGGCCTCTTAGAGGGGACTTTACCACATTTTGACCTCTAGGAAGGCACCCCAGAGGGCATTTTGTCATGATTTGTCTCCTGAAGGAACACATTAGAGGGCAATTTACCACATTTTGTCCACTAGAAGGTTGCCCGAGAGAGCATTTTGTCATGTTTTGTCCTCTAGAAGGGCACTTTAACACATTCTGTCTACTAGGAAAGCACCGTAGAGGGTACTTTATCATCTACAGCGAGGGCATTTTTGTGAAATGTAATGGATTTCATTGAGAAATCGGACAAAGCAAGAAAGAAGGTGTTAAAGATGTGGCTGCTACTTCTGAGAACAAACATCCCAACAAGTATTTAATGAAGAGTGACATACAAGATGAGTCACGTGTCAGAGAAACCCCCAAGTCAATTCCTGGCAGTCAGGTCCAAGTCATGTCACATGTCTGTCTGAGAAAGTCTCAAGTCCTGTCTCAGGTCCTTGAGGTCAAGGTTGAGTAAAGTCCTTGAAGTCATGTCTAAATCAGGTGTCAGTTTAGTCAGAATGATTCCCAAGTTAAGTCACGTCTCAAGTCCGACCTGAGACCGAGTCCAAGTCAAGACACAGGTCTGTCAGAACAAATATCAAGTCAAGCCTGAAATTGTTGTACAGTATACTGATCTGAAAATTGTTTGAACTGGTATCAGAGAGGCATTTAGATTCTGGAGTTATAGCCATGAAAAACTTTCTTGGACAATGATCAAAGTTTGGAATTTTAGCTTTGGGTGCATTCGTTGTTGCTGTTTTTACTACTTTCTATGAAACAGAAGTGGGTGCAGAAAGCCTCAGTGCCTTGAGTGATCCACCTCCATCTTCTCAGAGAGAACTGCAAACATTAATGTCCTAATGTCTACAAAATTCCTAAACATCTGTATTCGACAACAGACTGGGGCCGCCCCCCTCTCAGCATCAGGATCCTCCTGGAGACTGAGGGACTTTAGACCTTAATCTCCTGTCTCCTCTTCCAGTCTCTCACATAGCAAAACAGACTCACTCTGCAACGCGTTTGTGTTTCAAGTGCTCTCATGTGGACGTAAACACAGTGTTGTTCGGTGCCATATTAACACCGGAACGTTATCTTATACCTCTTCATTGTACAATCAGTCTCGCGTATTAATCAGTTGTGATTAAAGGTTTGGGTGGGCCTCAGAGGACTTTCAGATCCCAAATTAGACCGTGGCATTCTTAAATTTGGGAATGGCTGGTTTATAAAACATGAAGATCAGACTCTTATAACGTTGAAGACCAGGTAGAAAGAAAGATCAGGCAGAGAAAGAGAAAAATGTTTTTGCTTAATGCTTTATATTGTTGCAACAGTAAGGAGCTAATGCAGAACAGTTTCACAAGCAGGTGACTAGGTCAGGTGATGAGTGGGCAGATGAGGTGAGAGAGACAGGGGAGAGACAGAACTGCAGACAGAATAGACAGAAAGACTGGCAAAGAGAGAGACACACACACACACACACACACTGAGGAAGGAAATGGATACTGAAAACGTGTCACCGGCATCTTGCGGTGCAAGATGTGCCCTTCACAGAGCAAATAAAGGACACACTGATGACTCTAACTCTATCTATAAATTTTAGTCCCACAAAGAGTACCGTAAAGTATTGATTCCAATAAGCAGTATTTTATCCACATGCTTATTAATCTCATCCTTAATTTATAATGGGCCTTAATGGAGATTTTGGCCATATTTCAACTTGGTAAATGCGGTCATTGCAACTCTATGGGTCATGCTAACTTTATTTTCTTTATTTGTTTATTCATTCTTTCATATGGGACAGTGCACATTAATCAACGCAGACATTAACAACATCAATGTAAATGTGCCAAGGTTAGCTTGACAGCTAATTGGCACACAATTAAAACGGTCACCTCTGTTGTCGAGATGTGGAGAAACAAGGACTCACATAAAACATGATCAATTTCAAATGTTTGTGGATCAAAATCAGCCCCCTTGGTGAATCTTTATGGTGACCTCCATGGCAGCGTGGAAGTAAAAATACTTAAAAATCTTTTCAAAATATACTTAAGTAAAACAAGTAGAATCAGCAAATTGTTCTTCATTATAAGTAACAGCCTGTTACAAATATACCTTCAGCGACTCTCTCAGTCCACGTCAGCCCAGCAGCTCGCACTTCAGTTCCAACAACCCGACAAAGAAGAAAAAAAAAAAAAGATTATCCTGTCACTGTCCTCTGGCTCTGATGGCTCAAACATGTCTGGACATGTCCAATAAAGCTCCTAGAGAGAGCGTCCATGTTTAAGGTCATTTTCAGGTTGTGGTGGTGACTGAGACAGTGGAGTGGACACGCCCCATTTTTTCATGAATTTGAGACGTGAAGCGATTTTTGTGATCATTCAAATTTGGCTGGGTGGTTATTAAAACATGTTTCTGTGGTGTGACATTTTTTGTTGCTTTACGTATGTCATGACTTTACATACGCTACATTATGTAAATTACATGGTGTACGTCACATTATGTTATGTATGTAACAACACTTACATGTGGCATGTGACATTATGTATGTTGTCACTTGCTATACGTTACATACGACACTCGCCGGAGCCAGCGATGATTGGTCAAACTTGTGGAAAATGTGCGGTGACTGGACAAAATTGCAAGATTGCACAGAATTCACAGGGAGTGGTTGAATTTGCATTAATTGTTGCGACCACAGCATCACAAATTCATGTGACATAAACAGGCTGTGAGACACCGTGCCTGTCTGGGTAAGTCAGGTCCTATATGACGTTTTAAATGAGACCTACGTAAATCTCCTGCAGGCTCATTCCTTTCACAGCTGCTGAGCCAGTGCATCTTACGGACGACCTTGTTCAGCATAACTGCCCTGTGTTTCCCACACACAGTTACAAATGTACTTCTAATTGCCATCACTCAGCTCGTACAACCCCCAACCCCCCCACTCCCCCTTCCCCTATCACCCCCTTCACCCTCACACCTCAGCGGTGAAAGGACGGGCGAGCGTCGGGGACAGGAAGGAGCGCGGGGGAGTGCGAGGGGTGAGGCTGATGAAGGTGATGGTTGGTGCTATAGGACAGAGGGGAACAGTGGATCCTTTAAGTCCATGCGAGAGAGACAGCGGGGTCAGTGTGTTTGGCCTGGCCGGGTCTCCTCCATCTCTCGCTCTCTGTCGCGGGAGCTGCTTCTCATTAAGCCTGTTTGTTTTGGCCTGCACACAGTGGCACTTAGCAGCAACACGCTCGCCCACGTGCGCGCGCAGACACACATGCACCCACAACACACACACACACACGCACACACACTCACGCGCACACAGTTTTGTTTGTTTTGGCAGTGACCAGGTGCCACTTAGTTGAGCCTCTAAACGCCAGCGATCAGCCGAACACACCACCGTGTTTACTTTTGCCGAGTGTGGACGCGCACCCCCCGCCATCATACACGTGTCTAACCAAGCTGGACGCATGGTGAATATGGACATGCATACCAGGACTGAATATTTTACCCATTTTCACCCTCCATAACTGTAACCTAACTCTACCAACACCCCCGGGAGTCATTTACATTAATTTTTCAATGTAATATAAAGATTATTGAGTAATTTTGTCTTTTTTAAGACAGTAACCAGACTTTGTATGATCAATACATTTATTGTTTGACACACTAAACATCATAAACCTTTTATTCCAGTACAATTATACTGATGGATTTATGTACTTTGGCTTTTAGAATTACGCTAAAAGCACTGATCTGCCCTTGCAATTTTACACACTATTTTTAGGATTTTCAGATGAGGCATTCTGATGAATTAATGTTATATGTTACTTCTTAAACACCCCCATAATACAGGAGTGGATAGACATTTATGTTATGGAAGTCAGGCATGCTTTTTCTCTCTGTCTTTAGAAAAATGTGTTAAGTTTGTTAAGTTTATGTGGAGATATCAAATGAATACCCTGTCATGTTGTTTTATTCTAGAAAACCTCATTTATTTTTATTTTATTTTAAATCTTCCCCTAACATACTTCTCATTGCTTGTGCGTACATACTGTACAAAGTTCTTAAATTTTGAAAAATATCTGTGGACGGTAAAGAAATAAAACCGCTTTTAGTCTATCATATATGCTTATATACATATAATTTTAATTTTGGTGCTTTTGGTCCTTTTGCTTTCACACCAAAAATGAATTGAAACTCACCAGGGTTTGATTGAACCAAACCAGACAGGTAAGACGAGAAAGAATCCAAAGCGCTTTACTGGGTGATTAACAGAACAGAGGAAGGATTTCATTTTTCTGATGTTCACACCTGCATATTACTAACACGGGTTTGTCTTATGAGAAAGTTAATGAATATTCATTGGCACCAATTCTGCAGTTGGAAAACCTTTATACCATTTCAAAAGAAGACGGCACAACAAGATGACATAATAAGAAGATCACCTGCAAACCTCAAAGGTGAAAAACAATGTAGAAAACAGGATGGAAATATGACATTTCATTCTCATGACATGTACATGCACAAGCATACATGGGAGGTTATGCAGGGTTACTGTAAAAAAAAACATTCCATCATTACTGCTGCAGACAGTTACTGTCAATAACATTTCATACATTTCATAGAGGCTATAAAACCAACAGTGGGCTAGTTTTTCAAAATAAAAGAATAAACCTAATTAGAGCAATGATAAACATAAAATAAAAATCACAAAATCAGAAATCAGTTTTTCTGCTGCTCATATTCACACATCACACGGTAAAAAACAATTTGTTAAACATTGCTTAGCAAATTTGAGTTTTTTAACCATAGAAAGAGAAAAAATAAGGATTTTGTACAGAGCATCAACGTTATCATCTGATCTTTGCGAAGAGAAACTCACTGAAACTGATTATTACAACTGGGGGGAAAATGGAATTAAGGCCAAAAGTTCTATTTACAAGTTTTATTTTGATGGATCTCTTCTGCTCTGTTTCATTACTCTGGACACGTGGAGGCACAACAAACACTGCGCACATCATTAGTGGAGACAATTGTTTGGAAATTGGAATGTAATCAGAGAATAAACACACAACACTGACATATTTCTACCACTTTTGTTCATTGTTGGAACCTTAATTGCAGAAAACAAAATAAAAATTAAAGATGGATGATGTTTTAGAGCTCCCCTTGAAGATTTCACATTTGGCTGTTAGGGGAGGCGAGCTCCCCTTAGCTCCCCTGTAATTCAAATCATGCCTGCAAGGTCTAAATTCACTTTACATCCCGTCTGAAATCGTCTAAAACCTGGGTTGAAAACAAGAAGGAAGACATGCATCGCTACCGCTAGGCTTATATTTAGGTTTAGAGTGGACTCCCTATTATTAGTGGTACTTATGCTAACCAGAGGGTCACCTGGGGGGCATGAAGGTGTTGACTTCAGGTCAGTTTGCGATTGGTGAAAACGGGGGTCTTTGCTTTGGCAGAGACTTTCAAGTGGACCTCTTTGTGCCACATCCTGATTTCCATTAGCGAGTTAGATGAAAACCTGACTAGATTTGTGTTATATTTAATCCAGATCACACACACACACACACACACACACACACACACACAAGTGCCAGTGTTTCTTGTGTTTACGTTCTGCTGAACACTGACACCCGTTTAGTTTAGATAGAATCGATAATACTCCTTAAAGAGCCTGTAACAGCGAGGCTGCTCTCGCCCACAGTGGGCCAAGCCAGAGAAAAACACACGCCACACAGCCATTACACTGCACAACACACACTCTGTCACTGTACACACGCCGAACACACAGAGCAGGAAACAAACGGAGCGTTCTCTTCTCTCACCAAGTGTAATTTGGACCCCAACCCTCCCAATTTTCTGTCTGGGACGGCCTGTGGACGGGGCTGTGGAGAGCAGCGAGTGTACAGCTCAGTTAGGTTTAGGTTTCCCTACACGCACCAGGAATGTGATAAACAATACATGCATTCTTAGGATCTGCTGCACGCACACACACACACACACACACACACACACACACACACATGCAGACATGCATGCAGTACAACACATATGTAAACACACATACAGACGGATCTGGCTGTGCCCTCCAGCGGTTATAAAAACTATTGTACATATAGGTTAAAACCCCATGGCCTCCTTCACACACACACACAGCAGGATTGTGAACACACACTCGATTCAGTGAACACTCTCCAGAGCGGAGTGTTTCCCAACAGGGTCCAAGCACACTGCAGCCCTGTGGTCAAAATGTTACAGAATGATGTTGAATCATAACCAACAGTCCCTCTTTTCTTTGGAGAAATGGGGAACCCTTATGCAACGTGAAGCCTGAAAAACATTCACTTACATTATTGCAAGTCGAGCGTACGAGAACGTTTGCGGCCTGACATCAATATGAATCATTTAGCCTCACAATATCAGCTGTGTGGAAAAGAATAATACCCAACATTGAACCAAAACTACTCAGTTTAAGGACCTTTTAAACCAAAGTGGTTTTCATTTATGAGACTAAAACAGTTAATCAAGTGCATCAAGCGTGTCAAATAAAGACTTGGTAAAACTACACTTAGTCCAGAATAGAGCTGCACAGCTCCCTTAAGATCCCAAATGTCCTGTACTATTCATGTTCATATAGTAGTAATGAGCATAACTTTATTATTAGGCATGCATCAAGAGTTTAAAGAAACATTAAATGATATCATCAGTTATGTTCCCGTTCCTGCGAGCACTGTGACATGATATTTTATTGCTTATTGTTTGATTTGTGTATTTTGTGTTCTGAATGTGCTTTGGCAATACTGTGTTGTTGTCTTTTTTCTTTTAAATTCAATTTGTGCATTTACAGACAGGCATCACCACTCCAAAACCAAGACAATGTGTAAGCAGACAAACAAAAACAAACAAACAAACATAATAAAAAACAGATTTAGCCACCCAAGTGCCCCCCACCCCACGCCTGCTTATATAGTATTACACAGAGACATTACAGACAGTAAGGAACACAGGCTGATGGACAAGATGGACGAGACAGACGAGACAGAAAGACCAACAAACGGACACGAATAGACATACAGACAAGCAGACACAGACAAGCAGGCTCCATAGATTTATAATTAATCTTCACTGGCATGGATGTACAACATGAAAATTATTTGCTATATATATATATACTGTATATAGATACATAAATAAACAGAAACAAAGCAGCCAACATAAGTAAATAAAAAAAATAAAATAAAAACAATTTAAAAAAAAAGGAAAAATAAAAGAAAATAGAGAGACTTAATTTTGGTTTTCATAAAGGGAGACCAGACATCATGAAAAGTATCTGTTTGATTATTGTTAGATGCTGTGATTTGTTCCATTGAGATGTGTTCAGCCAACGAGTCAAAACCATAACAGATACTGCATTTTGTTATGATCATGCCAATAAAGCCTCTTTGAATTTTGACTTTTTTTCTTTTTTTTTGAATGGCACCAGTTCCTCTTCAAACAGGACGTGTTTATACCATAATGCTCACTGATGAGTAACTTTTTTGGTTATATATCATTTTATTTTCTCTTGGTTTTGTCAGTTTTACTTTTTTACGCTGTTTTAAGTGGTAATGAAGCTCAGCGTGAGTTCAATCAGGGAGATCTTTACGCCTCATTCATTCACGGCTCTCTCTCTCTCTCTCTCTTACTCTCCTTCCTGCTTATTCTCAATCAGCTGATTATGGGTGTTTACTTTTCAGTTAACCAACCAGGTGTAGCCACTACGTCCATCAGCCAATCGCGTCAGACTTCAAAATCTGTTCTCCTCTCTTCTGTTGTCAGCTGTCATTTCAGTGCGGAACCGTTGCGGCCTTCCTCCACCTGAGTCACCTCCAGTTCTTCATATCCAGAGCCCAGGTTGAGCTCATCAGAAGAATGTGTAGTTTATTGGTGTTTTGTGTTTCTTTTGTTGTTTTGTCGTGATTTTTATTTGTCTTACATTATGATGTAATGTTTATTTGTGAGGACCCCGGGAAGAGTAGTCAATAAGTATTTAAGTAGTTAAGTAGAGGCTAATGGGCATCCAAATAAATAAATAAATCACATAAGGGTGGTATACTTATTTTCTGTATATTTTTTATCATTACTTGTTTTAGTTGGCTTAGTTATATGAACCACATTTTCCTTTCCTGAAAACGAGCATGTCAGTAAGTACATGTAATATACGTCTGACAGCCCAGAGGAGAGAGTATTTTATTTTAGTGTTGATCTCACATAAACTGAGTTGACCTACCAGTCACTTTTAAATGTCGTCAGTATGTTGTCCCAACTTCGCCACGACTTTTTGGGAATGTTGTAACGGCGTCACTTTATGTCACCGGGATGCTGCATGCAAGGGCACTACTGAGACAGGAACATGGCTGCAACATAAAATTGTAAGTGTAATGTTGCAGTAATGTTGCTGCAACTTAACGTTTAAGTGTAATATTTCAGCAATGTTGCTGCAACGTAACATTTTAAGTGTAATGTTGCAGGAACGTTGCAGCAACTTTTTGAGTGTAATGTTGCACTAACGTTGTGGCAATATAATGTTTTAACTGTAATGTTGTAACAACATTGCTGCAACATATTTTAAACATAATGTTGCAGTGATGTCGCTACAAAATAATATTTTAAACATAATGTTGCAGTAATGCTGCTACAATGTAATGTTTGAAGTGTAATGTTGCAGGAACATTACGACCAGATTTAGGGAAGTTGCTTTGCTATTCTTCAAAAACTTTGATACTTTCTCTGTTGCTCAGTGTTGTATTTATCTTCTCTTTCTCATATGGTTGTGTGTCAGCGTGATGTTATATTGGGACTGTTGGAATTTCTGCTGGTCATTTGTCTCCAAATAAAGTAAGCTTTCACAGGTGATAATATCTTAAACAAACTTGAACACTGTCAGCAGAATATTCATAACACACCTACTTTAGGGCTGCGTACCAACACCCAGTGTGACAATAAGTCTGCTAATTAACAGGTGAGTGAAAACAGGAGATTTTTATCATATTATCTGAGTGTTTTTTCCTCTTTTGAGAGACTTCCTAATGTTCCTGGAGACGCGAGATGTCAATTTGTGAACATCTTTGGGGGGAATCAAAGGTCTAATGAAGGATGCGGTACAAGATTGTGAAGAGGTAAATTTGTGATTTGTGTTCCAGTGCTAACAGTTTAAGCATGACTGTTCCTCAAATCCAGCTATTGTTGTTAATTGTATAATAAGAGAGTTGACTCGGGTACTGAGTGTAAATGCAGCTGCAGATGAATGGAGCTGCAGTGTGCAGTTGGTGGCATGTGGTGGCGGTTGAGGTGCCAGGTCACTGGGTTAAGGTTTCTGTGGGACGTCTGAGGACACTGCAGACTGGTTAGACCCAGCTGTCAAAACACACACACGCACACACACACACACACACACACACACACACACACACACACACACAAAGAAACATGCACTCCAAGACAACCAGGTGTCTTTGTATGAATGAGTGTAGTGTGTACCACCTGTAAACACACACACATACTCACACACACATGGTCATACTAATTCAGCTTATAACCGCAGCTCAGACAGGTGAGGCTGATGACCTGAACCGTGTATCAGTGTCATGTGTGTGTGTGTGTGTGTGTGTGCAGCGAGGCTCCAGAGGGGGTGCTGCCTGTGTTCAAGTAGCAAACTTCTAGGTAGGCTTATTACAGTTGTCAGCAAATTGTGCGTAAGAATATGTGTGTGTGTGTGTGTGCGTGCGTGTGTGTGTGTGTCGGAGTCATTCTGTGGGGCAGTCAGGGTACTGTATGTATGCATGTGTTGACTCAGTGAGATTGGCGGCTTGGTCTCGAGGGAGCCGTGGCTTAGCCGACGCCGGCGCACTGTTAAAACTAAACACTCCTAATTGAGGAAGACGCTTACAGGCCCTCCTCTGTGTGTGTGTGTGTGTATGTGTTTGGGTGTGTTGGAGAGAGAAGTAGAAAGTGTGAGTTAGACAAGAACGTGTGGAATGAGGAGAAGACAGCAGTCTTGCTGTGGTAAATAACAGGGGAAAATGCATCAGTGGCGCTTAATACCGTTTAGTTCATAATTTCTTGACGCCTGCAAGTCAAATAGCCTCCAAATAACAGTATTTTACCCAAATAAAAGAAACGCAGTGTTGCTTAATAGTGTTAACTCAAATGATCACTTACAATAGCCTTTCCAGAGCTTTCACCCACACTTCATGATCTTTAACCCCAGAAACACTAGTCAAAAATCTTAAGCATAAGCTACTCCGCTACTTTCTTAAGGTCAAGAATGAACTTTCAAGTGAAAAAAATAAAACAAAATGCACACTATCTCACTTACCCCTAGCAATGCAGATTGTTTTTTTTAATGTGACAGACTATTGACCAGTGAGAGTTCTGCCTCCACCCAAGTACAAACAATTTAAAAAGATTCAACACAAATTTATTTGTCTTTCTATGAATAATCTCCAAATTAGTCTGGATAATCAGTCGATTCTCTTCAATCTTAATACAAATTGCATGACTTTAGATTTCGAAATTGTGTACAGTTCATTCAATTTACGCACATGTGATGCGCTGATCCTTCCCATTACAAAAAATGTCAGGCGACATAATATAAAGATTGAGAAGGTCTGCGTATGGAGGTTGGTGGTTGGATGGGTCAGACAATGTGGGACTTTCAGCCAGGAGACAGGGTTTATTGTCTCATCTGGAAAAAAAAAACTACACTCAGAAAAATTGGTGACTCAACTCACTTCTGTGACTCATTTAATGCAACATAATTATTTTAGCCCAAATCATGATCCTCGCCAAAACCTAACCAAACAGTTTTACAACATTAACCATAATTTTTATTTTTGTTTTCATGAGACGAAGGTCACCTGACTAGGGATATGCTCTCCACATAAGTTCATGGGAAGTACTGGTGTACCACCTGCAAATAATAAATGTGGCTCCAATCTAAGGATCTACAGTGAAGATTCAGGCTAAAAACATGGTGGAAATAACATTTTTTTTTTTAGTCAACTTGGCATGTTGGGGCTTTAGGAGATTTGGATTACACCAGATGAGCAGTATGGAGGCATTTTATGTTTTTATTCTGTTGGGGTTTTTTTATGTTTGAAAACTGGTCACCATTCACTTCCATTGTTTGGGAGATTGTGCAACACTGTTTTCCTGTGAAACTCCAGCAGTGTTTTGTGAACTAAAAAACTAAACTCAGCCTTCAATCAGCACTAGGGCGAGTGGATAATGACTGAATTTTCATTTTTGGATGAACTATTCCTTTAAAAGTCTGAAACTAAAAGTCTATGTATATTTTAATGGATATGAGGTTAAAAAAAATGAAATCATTATGTAACTAAACCTACTACAGCCCGAGACTTTCTGGACAGAGGCAACCAATTAAGGCAACCAGACTTTTTCATAGGGGCCAAGTGTTTTCAGTGCACCTTGCACTTCTCTGTCTGTCGATTACCATCCTGGTCATCTTTATCATTTATGTCTTCACATACTGAACCACAAGCCAAACTTTAAAAGTTAAAACACCAAGAAAATATCTAACTGCAGTTTTTCATTTGTAGTGTGACTTGTAAATACAAGTCACCATACGTGTGTGGTAAGATGTCCATCTTCTGGGCTTAATAGAAATGAACGTATCACTTGAGGTTATGTCAAAATTAGTCAAATCAGAGCGATCTGGGCCGATTGCCAAACCCATCTTGCTAAAGTTACCTCCATGTTCAAAGATATTTCTTGGCTTGAAATCTGATGTGAACGGCCTCTTCAAGCAGGAATGTCATATCTGCCCCACATGACGTGAAGGCAGCATTAAATGAGGCAGGTGTTGCAGGTGTTGCAGATCTGCTCTGGGCCGCCTCGCTCGCTGAGCCCCGTTCAATGCGGGCACTGTTAAGTTGAGTGCGTGATTCCAGTGTTTTAGCAGCTCCTCTGGCTGCTTCCCTTGGACGATTACGCCAGCAGGGTTTACTTAAGGATGGGAGCGTGACAGCTGCTGGAATGCCTCTGCTCTGCCCACAGAGAACGGGACATGGGTCACACCAACACTACAGTTACACAGGCCCGGGCAGCACGGTTCCACCAGGCAACTCAAATGGGCCGTGGATCAGAGGGGCTCGTACCCAACTTGGCTACACGTGCTGCCATGGATTATATATTGTAAATGTCCTGCAGAACGTTTACATCCATCCTTAATTTTAACACATTTTTTTGCTAAATGTATAAATATACAGTGATTCTATAATTATTCTTAATATTTTTTCATGATGGGCAGAAAGAAATGCAATGGTGTAACTGGGTTTTAGCTGCTCTTTTGGAAACAGGTCCTGTAGGGAAGAATTATATAATGGTATTTAGGGCTGTACCCGACTCAGAATTTTTACAGCCTAGGCTTTTAAATACGAAGATTCAATTATTCCTAACTGTTTTTTTCAGTTCAGCGCCACACTTAAGTCATTCTTCAGCTCTGAAATCTCAGGGAGCCACCGAGCGTCTCTCCTGCCGGGCTGCTACAACACTATTAGCAGAAGAGTGAGTCACAGTGGATGGCAGTGCAGGAGGTTGTACCATTGTCTGGTTCAACAGTGGTTTAACCAGCTTCACTAACAGTCATCTCCAGAGCAGTGAGCGTCGGAGGAGGCAACAGACTGGGGTCATGTTGCCCTGCACACTGTCCAGGGTCACGCTGCCCTCTGCTTCCACCACACTTGGTGTTGTGTTCATTTTGAAACTTGGTTTGTACAGTTTACAGTGTGCCATCCTGTTGCTGCTGCAATGCTCTGTGCACAATGATGCAGCCAAAAAAAACCAAAATGCAAGTTGAGGGGGTCTGCAGGGTCTTCTTGACTAATGACATGAATCATTGTTTTTTTTGGAGGCCCTAGTGTTATTAAGTCAGTTATGTTTGAGTGTAGACTAAGAGATTTGTATTGAAAGACTGATACAAGCATTAGAGGCCAGCCACATCAGACAACCCAGCCAAACATCTCCAAAATATAAAATAAAATTGATATGACTGCCAAAAAGTGATTTTGTGGAAGTTTTGAGTAAAATCGCCCTTTTGTCCTCCTCCTGTTTCTAGTGTTTGCATGCATGAGCCCTGTCCTGTTCAGTTGAAATGATAACTGGCAAAAACATAATGTTTGGAGGCATTTGGTACTGGAACTGAAAATCAAGCTGCCGCCAGTTAGAAATATCAAATCTGAGCTGAACTGAATGGTATCAGCTCCCACACAGACAGCGTTTCTGCTGCAGCACTGCTACTGCCGGTCTGATCTTTCTGCACTGACTTTGCAGAAGAGATGTGTAGAGTTGTAACCAGAAAGCAGTCGCTTTGTTTTGTTTACCTTTGCTCAGAGAGAGAGAGAGAGAGAGAGAGAAAGAGAGAGACCCTTTTTTTTTTCATGTCTGTGACATTTTACAGATATAGTTACTGAAACTGTGGTGAAAGGTGTCATGTTAATGGTATGATGTCAGTATGGCTGTCAACAAATCATTTCACTGTATATTTTGCTGAGAACAATGTGTGTCGCATGTAAAAAATAGGCAACATGCTAAATCTCTACATGAAGTGCTGCTGCAGCATGTAGGTGTAGCAATTAAATCATTATGCAACAAAAGTGTGATTGAAACAGACTTAATCATGATTTACACAGATGTGTACATGTGCGTGTGACTTAAATGTCCTCTGAGTCTTCCACTGGGGAAAAAAAAGAAAAACCCTGTTCAGTCAGAAACTGTGATTTGACTGATTACATGTGTCTGCTGCTCCAACGTGTCTAACAGTCAAATAATGTCATTATTCAACTTTTTAATGTGTCCTTTCACGACGCAATTATTTTTATAGTCATGTTAACATACGCTGAGTGACATAATGTGTTTGAGGTCTTGTCATAATTTCGTGTGTCGATCCGCTTGCTCCCCGTTCTGCGGAGCTTCACCTGGGACCAAACATAACTGGAAGGCGTGTTGGTCGACGGTCTTCTCCAGCTGTATTTATTTCCTGGCTGGCAGCTCAGCGATGGTGACGGTGGTTCATGTTAGTCACGGCCCGGCTTCAGAGCAGCCACAGAGAGTTACTGTTGGCCCGTCTTCAGACTGGACCAAAGACCTGAGTGGATGTTCAGGACACCAGCCGGATATCAAGTCTTTGGACATGCATTCACAAAGCGGATGGTTTATTTGCCCTCTGCTTTCTATGTACGTACTGTACTTACTTGCTCCAACTATGGAGGAACAGCACAGTATGGGTATAAATTTATGTTGTGATAAGCGGTTTATTGACATGACCAGCTGCTGATTTTCATAATTTGGTGGATAGCATAACTATGAATACAAATGTGATATAACAATGTGAAGATGGAAGCTTATCAGTGTTCCCACAGCTTTTCTGGGCGGTTTATATGTGGAATTTCGTGCTGACTGTCGGTTTCTCCAGGCCATGGAAGAACAGAGCTGGCTGGGTGAGAGCCAGATAAACAGCTCAACATGAAAGGTGAGCAGGTCCATTAAGCAAATTGACTGACAAAGTGAATTGATGTTGGAATGGACTTCAGCGTGAAACTGGCACTCGGAGGTCCTTCGTGCGAGACTGGCATGCCACTCACTCAATCTGAAATGCGTAAACACATGCATACTCATACAGGTTCAGAGAGCTGGGAGACGAGAAAGCGACTTGGCATGAATCTGTGCCCTTAGCCCCTAGTCTCATGCTCTGACTGCAAGAGATAAGAGCTCCCAGATCTCCAAAAACCATAGGTGAGTGCAACATGGGCGCTTGGCTCAACGTGCGGGATGTCAGTCACTTAATCAACAGCCTGAACAGTCTTAGCTAGCCGCTTGAGATAGCTAAGGTGCTGGATGAGAGATTTAATGAACACAGTTTGTTTTAGAGGATAACGGCACTCCAAAAGCACAAAAATCTCTCAGTAGTCTGGCCTTAGTTGAGCTTTTTACTAAGACCAGAGTGTTGAGAGATTTGTCTCTGCTGCTTTTGCAGATGCTTTGCTAAACATAGCAACTGCAAAAGCAGCACTCAGAGACAAATCTTTCTTGTAATTTGTTGTTCCAAATACATTTTGGATGAAACATTCTTTAGTCTCTTAATGCGCCACTGTTTTCATTTGTTGGTTGCTAACTTGGTCATCTCTATCGACAGATAGCTGCACATTAATGCATAATTTGTAGACAACAACAGAAATTTTGGTATCTGAAGTGCTCTGTTTCCAGTTTATAGTCTGAGAAGCGCTGACCAGTTACATTTGTGTGGGGTTTTGTTCCATGTAGGGAAACAGTCAGAGAGCAAAAGAGGCACAAGGAATTTACTGAAATGCAGTTTTGGAACCCATCGCTAATGTCTCATCATGATTTAGCTTTTCATTAGCTTTTATAAATTCATGAGAAAGCGACTACTTGTGAAACTATCCAGTTGTAGACATTGTCTGTTCACTCCGAGTACATTCAC
Source organism: Lutjanus campechanus (assembly GCA_027495735.1). Lineage (NCBI taxonomy): Eukaryota > Metazoa > Chordata > Actinopteri > Lutjaniformes > Lutjanidae > Lutjanus > Lutjanus campechanus. The sequence goes on along the minus strand of JAJHUR010123419.1, from coordinate 1,370 downwards.
TTGCCTCAAGTTGCTAATTATACTGTAAATATACCGGTGCACGCAAGTCTTGGCATTATCTGGATATCCGCCGGCTATATCGGAAGCCGCAAAACATGGGCCATTGCCCACAGAGGCTAAATCGTCATCTCATGATAGCTGAGGGGTTCAGAGAGACATACAGCACAGTGGCTTTATCAGATTTTTTTTCCAAACACTAAAGAGCTGCAAAAACCTAAACATTAGACTAGAAGACACTGAAATTAGAGCTTGAGATCTGAGCCCTAACCTTACAGCACCCGACGGGTTTGGGTTGGGTTGGGCCTGATTTCTCACATATTTCATGGGCTTACATTGGTTTTGGGCTGTATCATTACTATTATTATTGTTATTACTATTATTAGTATTAGTATTAGTATTAGTACATTAGTAGTATTAGTAATCTTTTTTTTTCTTTTTTCTCTCCAATTTTGTTGTTGCCAGTTCAAATTCACCCCCATGTATTGTCCCTGTCACTGCCAGCTCCTACCATTTGGTACACAGAAGGAAGTTTGTTAATAGAAGTGTCGGACTGTAATTGGATTGGGCTGAAATATGCAAATAAGAGAAGGGTTCAGGTCGGTTTTGGATAGAATTTTGTTGGGCTTGGGCGAAACTACAGTCAGGCGATAGCTCTGTGGCTTGACCCTTTTCATATGATACTATTGCTAGTAATTTGACCCATTGTTATTATTATTAATATTACTATTATTATTATTATGCTATGAGAGTGGTGACAGTGACCCAAAACCCTAAAGTTGTGTGCTGGACAACAAAGCAATGAGCTGAAACTCACTATGAAGCTCCATAAAGCCGAGGGGAGCTGCAGATTCAGGTGCTGATTCTCTTTAGGTTCATCACTGTGACGCCTTTCACACTGTCATGATACATTATTATTATTATAACAAAAATAACGATACAGCCACTGTAAAAATACAGACACATACTTTAACCCCTGAAACAGATAAATCTGAAAACCAATTTGACAACTAATTTTAAGACTTAAAATGTTAATGGTTAAATAAAATTGTTTTTTGTTTTTTTTAACCAAATTTCAATGACAACTTAGATTTCATTGGATTAACGTTACATTATTTACATTACATTACAGTAATATGTTACATTATTTTTCACTGACGTAATTAGTGCTTGTTTGTAGACAGCTTTATCTGCAAAGTGAGGCTGCTTGCTGTCTCATGGGACAACTGCATTTGAGATTCATCTGTCTGTCCTGCAGGGTTTGGTGATCTGCTGGATGGACAAAAAGGGACCGAGCACCGTAAAATAAGGAAAAAGCCTGACAGACAATCATATCAAACTTGGGATTTCGGGAGAAAGTGTGTGTGTGTGTG